>JAVJIF010006121.1:160000-167500 GCA_038442645.1 Agave tequilana | reverse complement strand
TTTACATATTGAATGCGGACATGGACTGCGACTATGATCACAGTGCTTAACGAGAGCAAGTCGTGGACGTTTTTTTTGCTAGGTTAAATGTAATAACGGTGACTAAGAACTGATACTATAATCACAGTTTATGTATTATTTTATATATTTGTTCTTCACTGTGACTGTTATCTCAGCCGCCTATAAACTATTAAATTTTTTTTTACATATTGCATGTGATCAAGAACTGCGACTATGGTCGCAGTACTCACGACAACATTTTTTGTGGATGAATTTTTTGCTAGGTTAAATGTAATAACGGTGACTAAGGACTGATACTATAGTCGAAGTTTACGTATGATTTTTTATATTTGCTCTTCACTATAACTGATGTCTTAGCCGCTTATAAACTACGAATTTTTTTACTCATTGCATGCGAAGTAGGACTGCGACTATGGTCGCAGTGTTTAACGACAGCAGTCGCAGTTTTCTAATTTGTGATATACAGTAAAATATACTGATTTGAGAAGACTGCGATGATGTTCGCAATATTATCTGTTTATATAGTTTAATTTTGGACTGCGACCATGGTAGCTATTTTTAACTTTATTGAATGCGAAACGATCAAACTGTTTATGACTGGACAGCGACCGTGGTCACAGTTTCTTATGTCATTATTATATGAGTACTGCGACCATTATCGCAGATAAGATGCAGAAATAATAACTATACGGTATACTTTATATGTATTTTAAAAATATGAAAGATTATTTTACAGATAGAAGTAAATTTTATTTATAACATAATATGGTCAGAAAGAGACCTTACAAAAAAAGAGTATTAAAAGCTCTTAAAGAAGACAAAATAACGTTGCATATCAGAATATCTAGAAATCCTAATCCTCGTCGTCATCACCATCATAAGCAGATTCATCGTCTTCATTCTCTTTGTTTTCTTGTTCATCACTTATTTCCTCATCATCTTTCTCTTTTTGAGGGTATTTAGGTTTATCGATAAACTCTCAGAATGGATCGTCTCTATCAAGCTCTTCGTCCGATCCGTGTCGAGAAGAACCTTTTAAAGATATGCTTAAAGAAAGCGAGCCTCCAGCATCAGAGGACATGCTTTCATCAAGCATGTCTCTGCCAAGTGGCAGAGGAATAATTTTCTCCTCACTAAGCCCCATGAAAACTTCATCATCCTCATGAAGAGGAGGATCAGATAAAATATTATTTGATGTAGTGAGATAGTCAAAATGAGTGAAGTCCAAACTGGTATCAGATTCACTAGAATACCCTGAAGAAAGAGGACCGGTGGGTAAATGTTGAAGTTGAAACTGAGTGTTCAGAGGAAGAAGATGGGGAAGACATGATTCAAGAATGAATTATTTTCTGAAAGTTTTTGAAATCAAATTGAAAAGAGCAAAAATATGATTTTTAGATATGAGATAATATATTAGTTACAAACACTATATAAAGGTCAATAATGTGAAAGAACATGAATAGTAATAATATTATTATAGGTGACGGTTCAGTATTGGAAGAAGTGGTAAAATTCGCAGAGGAATAATTTTCTCCTCACTAAGCCCCATGAAAACTTCATCATCCTCATGAAGAGGAGGATCAGATAAAATATTATTTGATGTAGTGAGATAGTCAAAATGAGTGAAGTCCAAACTGGTATCAGATTCACTAGAATACCCTGAAGAAAGAGGACCGGTGGGTAAATGATTGAAGTTGAAACCTGAGTGTTCAGAGGAAGAAGATGGGGAAGACATGATTCAAGAATGAATTATTTTCTGAAAGTTTTTGAAATCAAATTGAAAAGAGCAAAATATGGTTTTTAGATATGAGATAATATATTAGTTACAAGCACTATATAAAGGTCAATAATATGAAAGAACATGAATAGTAATAAAAATTATTATAGGTGACGGTTGAGTATGGAAGAAGTGATAAAAAAAGTTAAATATTTAATTGAAGAGTTATGGTGGGAGAATCCGAAGAGTTCCTTTTTTCTAGAGGTTATTACGTGAAGTACAAATTAACTTTTTATAGAATATTTTTCCTATATCTTTAGATTACGTATGGTGCACATCTTTCCTTTATCGAGATAATATTAGTGCATCTCTTTTTTCGAGACTGTTGTTGTATCACGGTAGATAGAATATTAATTACTTCATTTAATTTAGAGTAATTAATATAGTATTTTATAAGATGTGATATACGCGGACTGATCTCAGGATCGCATGGCTAATCTACTTTGTAAAATTATCAAAAATTTGTTACATAAGACATGCAAAAAAGATTGCGACTTTAGTCGCAGTGCTGAACAAGGTCGCAGTGCTGAACGATAGCATGTTTCGTCTATTATTTTTATGCGAATAAGGAATGCGACTAAGGTCGCAGACGTGATATAAAATTGAAAGTTATATTATATTAAGTCTGCGACCATGGACGCAGTGATAGAAAGTTTGTTATACTATGACTGCGACTAGTGTCGCAGTTGGCATATAAAGTTGAAAGTTATATTATATTATGTCTGCGACCATGGTAGCAATGTTCGAAAGTTTTATTATAATATGACTGCGACTATCATCGCAGACTTTGTAAAACGGTCAGAATTCTATTACATAAGGTATGTGAAAAAAGACAGCGTCTGTCGTCGGAGTGCTGAACGATATCATGTTTCGTCTGTTATGAATTTTTTGTGTTTAAGGAATGCGAAATAATTAACCATTGTATTTCATTATTTTTTTACACTGTGCATTTGTAATAGAAAAATCAATATACGGTTGCCCCACATTAAATTTCATTTTTCTATTCATTTCAGTTCCTTTTATTAAACCTATATGAGTTGAAAATAACACGAAATAAAATAATATAAAAAATTAAATAAAAAACAACAGTTTTTTATGTTTCAAACATGTGTTTTACTTTTCAATGATGTTGTTTATTTCACATTATCTTGATCCAAATTTTTTCTATTATATTTTCGATGTAGTAGAATTAGGAATTTTATAACTGTAGATATATTCAACTGAAAATTCTTTAGGTAAATTTTATTTGTGGATGAGTTTATGCTATTTTAGAAGTAAAAAAGGGGTATTTCGTCAATTGATTCACAATTCCTTAGGCGGGATTTTTTTATTTTTTTGGCGCCTACACTTTGCGACCGATATGTGGCATATATTCTGCCACGTCACCACCGGCTGAGAAACTCTCTCAGCCGTCGGCTGAGGTACAGTAACCCCTAATATATATATATATATAATATATATATATATATATATATATATATATGTATATATATATATATATATATTGTATATATATATATATATATGTATGTATATATATATATATGTATATATATATATATATATATATATATATATATATATATATATATGAGAGAGAAATGTAAATCAGCTGACACAGTAGGCAACTCCCTCTTATGTCGCACTCAAAAATCAATTTCCCGAGTAAATTTTCAAGATCCGACCGCACATTATCATCTTCATATTCTAAGATATACGCATATAAAAATCAAGTGATTTGAAGTTTGTTTACTCCATTTTCTTTCGGTTCAAACATTAACGGTTTTTAACAATAGAACAAAATGGAACGATTAGATCAATGAGTAAACGTATTTCAAATCACTTGATTTTTTATATGTGTATATTTTAGAATATGAATATGATAATGTGCGATCGGATCTTGAAAATTCACTCGGAAAATATGATTTTTGAGTGCGACATAGGAGGGAGTTGCCTCCTGTGTTAGCTGATTTACATTTCTCTCTCTCTCTCTCTCTCTCTCTCTCTCTCTCTCTCTATATATATATATATATATTATATATATATATATTAAAGTCAATGTTACTATATTTAGCATATGAACATTCAAGCGGCTTAAAGCATTTAAAGAGAAGAATGGAGAGTTTTACCGATACAAATAACAAGCAATCTCCATTCCTTCAAAGATGGTCTTCCCACTTTAATCCCTTAATAGTGGTACATCTATTGATTAGTCCATAAAGTTCTGTGGCATCTACCATCAACGCACCAACTCGTCCTACGTCTTGGAGGCGGACTCACCTGCATCAAATAAATTGGTGTGCCTTTTGGTACCCATACCTTCTTGAATCCTTAAGGGTTAGTAGCATTTGAAACCCCAACATTTTTGTTTACAAAATTGTAAAGATTCAATCTATTAAATAAAATTTTGTAAGATGGACTTGCAGTCGCAATGAATACAAGTGTACACTCTAGCATACATATCGGTGTGAGCATAGTGTGCATGTAGTATATTCCATAGATGGTGTGCATGCATATATAGAGTTTGTTTCTTTTGAAACATGGCTCCAATCTAATACAATCAAAAGCATATTAACTCAAAGAAGAGTCTAAATAATCTTCTTCTTTAAAATACAAATATCATTTTCAACAATGGAAGAAGAAACAACATGAGGATCAAAAACTTTTTCTTTTGGAAGAGAAATATTTTCCTTCTGAATCAAATCATTTTTCAAAGATTTATTTTCATTTGAAACAAAATCAACTTGGATATTCAAAGAATTTTTCTTTTCAAATCAAAACAACTTGATTTTTTTAAAGAATCATTTTCTTTCAAAATATAATCAAGTTTTGAAGATAAAACATCTTTTTCTTTTAAAGCAATCTCATTTTTTTAGAAATAAATCAACTTTCTTTTTCAATGAATCATTTCATTTAAAACAAAATCAAATTGAATTTTCAAGGAATCTTTTTATTTTGAAATCATGTCCTTTTCTTCAAAGACACAATCTAGTTTTGAAGATAAAACTCATTTTTTAAATTTTAAACTCTTATTTTCAATAATTATATTTTTCTAATAAATCCTCACAAAACATAACAAGTTCATCATTCAACATGTGTGCATTCTGTCAGCCAAAGGTTATTTGCCCTAAGTTTTGATGATGAGAATTTCATGTAGTTATTTATTCTAACATTTCAATCTATATAAATTTCAGGTAACAAGATTGATTTCATGTTGAGTTTGGCTGCTCCATAAAGACTCACTAGTTTATGAAGCCCTAAGAATTGATGATCCTAGAGCTAAGCTAACAAGATCGAATCGTGAAATTCATTCCAAAAGACAAGCTCTAAGGGATTCCTTTTAGCATAGAAGAGCAATTTTCTTTTCTTTTTAATGTAAGATTTATTTTAGTTTGTTAAAACCAAGAATTAGTTATATAGTTAGCTCTGGAGATTGACACACACACACACACACACACAAAATATTATTTGGATTTTGCTTCAAAGAGTTTTTGAAGATGGCTTCAAAAGAGTACAGAATAATATTTATTTGATCTATTTTGAAATATTTCTTATATTTAAAAGAGAGTTTGCTTCTCGACAAAATATTAGTTCTACTTCTTCCAAATTTTGTGTTTATCTTTGATCTCATAATTTTGAACTTCACAATATTACATGAACTATATTTTGATCCTTTTTATTGAAATTGTAAAAGGAAAACATAATTTCAAATATTTTTACAAGCCTTTTGTATTGTGTCAGTCGACCGGACAGTTAACTGGGGGATCGACCGAAGTGCACAAGAAAGAATTGTGCACTTTGATCGACCGGTCAGTCAACCGACTGTATTCTCGATTACTCTCTGTTTGGATAGGTCGACCGGCACTGCTCAATAGTAAAAAATATGATCGTTAGCAGTCGACCAACTTAGCTGTTTTTTTATTTTCTACCTCAAATTACTATATTTTTAATCTGCTGTTTAGAGGTTAATCAAAAACGGCTGTATGGGTATTTTCTCTAGTATTTTGAATACCTATAAATAGAAATCTTGTACATGATTAACTAATATAGTTTTTCAAGATATACACTCATTTTAGACTCAAATTCCTCAAGAGAAAAAAATTCAAAAGAGAATACAAAGTCTATTACAAATCTCTCTTTCTTGATTCCTAGCTCCACTGATTTCAAAGCTTTCCTTACCATAATCTCAGAGCTACATATTCTATTCTTGATTATAGGATTGTGTTTGTGAACCCCTTTTGGTGATCCAGGAAAGGTCACATTTTTCATTATTATTGAGAAGTGTTGTAGAGATTGAGGCCGCAATACGAGCTCGCGGGTTTGTCAATTGTAAGGTGTCGTGATACCAAGTGAGAGGACTTCCGGGTCTGATTCGTTCTTTTGAGAACATGTAGAGAATTGATCTTGCAGGATCGAGTTCTAATAGAATCTTTCATTGCAATGAAGGCGGGGACGTAGAGCAAGTGGCTCGACCTTAAAACAAATTATCTGTGTTTGCGATTGCTTTCTCTCACTCTCTTTTACTCTAACTCACTCTTTACTATTGCATGCTACCATTGCTCTATTTCATATTGCGACCAATATTCTTGTGCCTTTGTTAATTGTATTAATATTGTTATTTGTTAGTTTGCTAGAAATAGTTTTCTATTCCATATTATTTGCCATCAACCTGTAGCCATCACCTATTCACCCCCCTCTAGGTGATTTATAATTCGTATCAGAGCCTAAATCCTAGTTTTTAGTTTAACCACCTTAGAGAGATCCTTACTTGGCTATATTTGTTGTTCATTTGCGCACTTGTTCGTATTCATGGCATCTCACGACTTTTCTAGCATAAAGTCCCTACCTAAATTTGATGGGTTGAACTTCCCTATATAGAAGGTTGATCATTCACATATTTTGCATTCTTTTTATTACACTCCTACATTTATCATCTAATAAATCTACTAAATTTTTTTTTCTTAAATATCTATTTTTCAGAAGATAATCATGAAGAGAAAGAAGATAAAACCAAATAAAATCCAGTTAAATTCTGATTTAATTTGATATATTTGATTAATCGAGAATAATCCCAGATCTAATTCAGTTAAAATCAGTTTTTGAGGATTTATTCGGTTAGTTGAAGATCAAGCAAGGATAATATCAACTCCAGAGCCCAAATTAAAAATCTATCAGGAGATAAAAGATGAACGAGATATCAATGATCCCGCACCTTGGATGTAGTCATCTGGCCACATTTAGGCCGCGGATCCGCAGCAAATCAGAAAGATTTGGGGGAGCATTTGCTCTCCCTATCTTCAGATGCTCTCTCCTCTTATGTTTCTGCTATAAATACCTACAAATTTAGAGGTCAGAGGAAACGATTCAACAGAGAGCATAGGCCAGGCTGTACTTTAGTTTGTAACTTAGGTTTTTAATTTTTATTTATGTAATTTTCATTTTTTCTTTATGTAACTGAGACTAGAGAAGAGTTTCATGAGGAATGAGAGTGAAGCTTGTACTGAGGGTGACACCGATGTAAGTTGTTCTTCTTTTCTTCCATCTTTACTTTATTGAATCAAAGTTACATTTTTATGTTTTTCTTCTTCTAAGGTTTTGATGATAATTCAAATAAAACCTATATCATCGAATCTTCCTTGCCATTGCAAGTGCCCTTGATGGCTTATGGTGATGGATAGCCATTTCTCTTTATTTTCTGCTTT
>JAVJIF010006121.1:0-155000 GCA_038442645.1 Agave tequilana | reverse complement strand
TATTTATAATACAACTTGAATCATATAAAATAAACATCAAATTAAAAGTTATGACTAAAATATTAGACATATATCAGTGCAAAACAGTCAGCTGTTGACAGCTGAGCTCTGTAAAATGCTGTCCACAGCTGCAGCAAGAACTGTCGACAATTCTGCTGCACAGTCAGTTTTAAAACTAATTTTTAAAGCTTTAAACATTGTAATTTAAAAATGACTATATATGAAGATATTGTAGCCCTTTAAATTAATTTTATAATGCAACAAAAATCACATAAATTAAATGTTGGACTAGAAAGTTATGATCAAAACACTGAAAGGGTGTCATATAGAAAATTAAAAAACTATTTTTATAAGAAATAAACTTTTGATAAAACAAAACTAAAATCATTTCTTTGAGATATAAATCATATAAATACATGATTGAGTTTAAAACACAACTTATAGAATCTTTTTCAAGTCAATATTGTTAAACTTAATTTCTTGAAATCTAAACACAAAAATATATTTAATAATACTCATTAGACCAATATAAAAAACTCATGTGTTTGTGAGAGCTTGAGCAATCAGTTCTACACTATTCTTGACATAAATCCTAAACTTACAAACTCTTAACTCAAGTCTTCTTCTTAAATAAATCTACTTTTCCTTCTTTACTTGATCCAAACTTGATCCATGTAGAGCTAGACTCCTCCTTGAGTACTTGATGTGATCTTTAAGCTTGAGTTCTTGAATTAACATTTATTAGCTTCAAAACTTGACTTTAAGTTTTTTTTGTTGAAGCTAAATGCTAAACCATGATCTTGATTAAATCTATAACTTAAAAACCATAAGATCTTAGTACTACATGAGTTAATTATCATCAAACTAGAGTGATGGAATCTTAGGCCAACAGCCGTGGCATAGGCGTCAGGCATTGAAGGAGCATAGGAGGCTAAGACTTCCACCATTTATTGGTCAGTGCGGAGGCTCCCAGCTCTGAAAGGGCGCCTCGGTGGTTTGCCTAGCATCCCATCATTGTACCCGTCTCGATGCTTCATAAGTTTGAAGATCTTGACCTACTTTTGCAGCATCACAACATCCTCTTGTTGTCCCAGAGGCCTTCCACTCTAGTTTTAATGATGATTAACTCATGTAGTTATAGTTTACTAATAATCTTGTGATATTTAATTTCAGATATTAACCAAGATATTAGTAGGTGATTAGCTTCAATAAAGGTATTTTGGAGCTTTCACATGGTGATTCAAGAGCTCGAGCGTCAAGTTCACATCTAGCACTCGTTAGAGTCAAGCTCGGGGAACCGCGTTTGGATCGAGTCAACTTGGAGACGGCGTTCTACAAGAAGGCTTCGGTTTGTTTAGTTTAAGATTTAGTTTAGATCCATTATAAAATTAGATAGTGTGGTATGCTCAAGTTCAGAACACACACACTTGTTTTAAGTTTCATATTTATTGGTTTAGTTTTTGGTTTAACCGATCTTGGTTTTCATGAATAGATAGAATCAAAACAAGTTTACATGGTTTAATGTATATTAGATTTGATCTAAATACATCTATGCTTCACATACTTAGAAAAACTTATTTTGATACACTATTCATGTGTTTAGAGTTTTGTATTTAGACAAAACCTATTTTTAGATTTAATGTCAAAAACATAGATATAATACCTTTCATGTATATTAGATTCTATCCATATACTATATGCTTCAAAGTTGTTTAAATATCATGTTTTTGTATTTACATGTGTTTTGAAAAAATCGGATTTCCATTTCAAAAATACAAGTTTTGGAAAATACAGAATTTGGTTTAAGGCAAATTTTTTAAGTCACAAAAATGGTTCAAATAGTTTGAAATATGTGTTGAATTTTATCACACATGTTTGTATTTCAAAGATAATACAAGAACTAATTTTATGGAATTTATGTGATTTTATGGGATTTAATTGAAGTTAAAAACCCAAGTTTTTAAATCCAGAATTTTCCCTGCCAGGCTCTTGCGGTCGACCGGACCAGTGGTCGGTCGACCGATGTGCACAAGACGTGCACAAAGGCCAAATGATTTGGCTGGTCAACCGACTGAAGTCAGCCCACTCTCGGGTGCGGCCGATCGACCGGGCGGTCGACCGTTCACTTTGGCCCCGGTCGACCGGCCAGAGAGCAATTGCTCTCTGGATCTGGCACAGGCGACCGGGCGGTCGACCGGAGAGCTCAACGGTCACATTTTTGACCGTTGGTCGGTCGACCGGCCGGTCGACCGGAAGGGCATTCTGGCCCTTTTCAGCTGCCAACGGGCAGATTTGAAATGAGGGTATAAATACCCCATTTCTTGATTGTTTTCAACAAGAATTTCAAGCGCAAAATTTCTCCCATTTACACGTGTTTTAACACTAGTTTTCAAAAGAGTTTTTAAGTCTAAAGATTTCATCTTTATTTTGTTTTAAAGGGTTGGAAAATTTAAAGAAAAAGAAAGTCTTTGGGATTATTTTTGATCTTCAATTTATATTCATTATAGAAGTTTTTTCAAGAGTTTTTGTTTGAGTTTTTGATTTCTAACTCTTTATTTCTCACACTTGAGCTTATCATTCTATCCTATCTATAGAATCTTTGTTTTAGTGAGAAAATTGGTTTGTGGTTGTTAGACCACCAAGTTGTAAACCTTCCATTGATTGTGATATCCTCTAATGAGAGGTGATTGAGTTGATATCCCTCAAGTGTAAGGTGATAGTGGAAGTGGTATTTGGCTCCCTCTAGTGAGAGGTGGAGATTGTGCTGGAATCCCTCAAGCGTGAGGTGATTGTGTTTCAGTGGCTTTATGCCTATCCCTATAAGTGTAGACGTGATTTGTTTTGTGCCTTGCCTCTAGTGAGAGGTTGTATTGGTTGAGAGAGGAATTGTGTACTCCCATTTGTATTTGCCCCAAATCCTCAGTGGAGGTTCCTGTTGGCCCAAAGGCCATTAGCCCGTAATTTTGATGATAACAAACCATATTTAGTTATGTTTTAACAATTTTGTTTAAATAAGTTTCAGGTAAATATAATAGTTGATTTGACGGCTCCAACTCAAGACTCACACTTTTGGACGCCGCAAAGGATTAGGATCCCCGAGCCCAGCACAGTAGAAGCGCTCCAGGATCAAACAAGAAGAAGACTTCAAGATTTGTAATTTTCTTTTTAGTTAGTATTTTTAGATGATTTTGTCAAAATCTAGATGATAGAGGTAGAATACTTGGGATTGTCACACACACACATCTAGTATTGCTTCATGGCTTCAAAACAATTTTTATAATAACCTAGTTTTTGGAAAACAATGTTTGGAAAATCACTTTTAGAAAAACCAATTTTCCATTTTACAAAAAGGATTTTCATCAAATAAAGTTCAAACATTTTTGGGTGTTGATCTATGATCACACTCTGATTTTTATAAGTCCTAGAACCTTATTTTGTAAATCCCTAACCAAAATTTTTTAACCAAAATTTCCTTTTCTTTAGCAGCCTCTGGGAAAAACAGATCTGGCAGAGTCCGGTTGACCGACACAGTCGACCGACATGCACCACTGTGCATGTGTACACATCGGTCGACTGACCCGGTCAACGGGGCGCAACTTGTTGCTCTCTGTTTTTCCCCGATCGACCGAGTCGGTCGACCGACAGAGAGACTTGCTCTCTGGTTTTGGTCTCGATCGACCAACCCAGTCGACCGACCTCCTAACGGTCAGAAATCCGACCGTTGGCGATCGACTGGCCCGGTCGACCGATAGCTGTCAGAATTTCTGACAGACTCCAACAGCTATATTTTTCTGGACAGATTTTTGTTGGGATTCACCCTAACGGCTCTTTTGAGTTTTGTAGGTCATTTTTCATCCCCTATAAATAGTGGGAGACTTCTACAAATATTAGATACAAGATTTACAAGCAAAAATTCAAATTTTCAAAGCTTAGCCTTTTAGCAAAAAGATTTTCAATTGAGCCAAAATTTCAACTCTTTTCTTGAAGCAATCCTCTACTTCTCTCTAGTCTTTGTGCACTACACAATCCCAAAGTATCATCTCATTATCTTGGTTATAGGATTGTGCAAGTGAGCTTTTTGATCAAGTGTGATCAACCTTTCTTCATTGTGAGAAGTTGTAGAGGCATCGGTCTCAAGCGAGCTAGTGTGCTCCAAGCGAGTGTTACGGCACCGCGAGAGATAGGACAAGTGTGTCCTTGTATTGACGATCCAGTGGGATCACCAATAATGGAAATCCTTCATCGTGTTGAAGGCGGGGACGTAAAGCGTGGCTCGAACCTCGAAAAAATCCTTGTGTTTGCGATTGTCCATTTTTCTCTTAACTTTATCTCTCTCTCTTACTTGCTCTATTAATTGCTTATTTACTTGCAAGTTCTTTTAATTGTGCTTATTGTTTTAAATAGTTTTTAATCCGCCTTAATTGTCATTTTATATAGCCATCACCTATTCACCCCCCTCTAGGTGATTTCAGTTCCCTGGTGGGAAGTCCTGTGTGGACAAGTTAGTGGAAATCCTTCTACGTGAAGGCGGGGACGTAGAGCTATGTGCTCGAACCTCGAAACATATCTTGGTGTTTGCGATTGATCCACTTTCTCTAACTCTCTCTTACATTGTGCATTGCTTCATATTTTCATATCATATACATGCTTGGTTTGTTTGTGTGCCTCACTTGTGTTTAACCAATAGAGCTTCATATAGCACCTCAACTCTTATTCAGAGGAATTCAGAGGAGTTAGTCCAGAGCCCTTCACCGAGAATTCGGCTACACTCGTTGGTTACACTAAGTGTGTTATATTAAGTTTTTAATTTTCGCAGTATTGTTCATAGATTAGCCGTACACCTATTCACCCCCCTAGGTGTACTTTCAATTGGTATCAGAGCCTACGCTCCTGATATTAGGTTTAACCACCTAGGATTGTGATCTTGGTTGCTAATCTATCATTTGCATTTGCACACATATAGTTTGCACTCATGGATATCCCTCCCAAGTTTGTTATCTCTAAAATTGATATATGGAAGGTTATGATGAGTTATCATTTAAAAGCCATAGGTTATAAAGTTTACTTTGCCATTACCAAGGAATCCTATCTTAGTAATAGCTTACATATAGAGGCCAATGCACTAGCCCTAAAGGCACTTAGAGCATCTCTTAGTAAAGAATATTTACATGTGTTTTATGATTATGATTCCGCTTTTGCAGTGTGGAACATTTTGATATCTCCCGAGCTACAAATGCTTATCAATAAGAAGAGGAAATCTAGTCGAGATGAGTCCGACCTACATTGCTTCATGGTCCAAGGGAATGACTCCCTTGAGGTACATTCAGATACTCAACTAGATGATAGTACTAGTTCTTATTGTAATGAGTGTATGGATGCACATGCCTTAAATAATGAACTAGCTAAAAATTGTGAAAATTTGATTTCAAAATATAAACTTTTGAAAAAAGATAGCTTTGAATTAAAAGAAGAAAATAAAAATTTATCTTCTAAACTTGAGATTGCTTTGCAAGAAAGGATGAGATTTCAAGTGAACGTGACTCACTTAAATCCCAACTTGATCTTACTCTAAGTGAAAACAAGATTTTGAAAAATAAAAATGATTGTAATGAGTTTTGAAGAAAAATGAAGTTATATCTTCAAAACTTGATTTTATTGTAAAAGAAAATGATTCTTTGAAAAACAAAATTATTTCTATTTCAAAGGATTTAGATTTGATGTCAAATGAAAATGTATCTTTGAAAAATGATATTGATTCTCATGTTTGCCATGCTAGTGTAGCTTCATCATCTAGCTCACCTATTGCATGCTCCACTTTATCTTCTAGTATTAAAAATGATATAAATATTTTGAAGAAAAGTGTTAAATATTTGGGCCCCACTTTGAGCCATTGTGCTTTGAACCATACACGTTTGGAATCCATGTTTCGAAAGAAACAAGTTCCTCCTGTGCATGCACACAAACCACGACATACACATGTTTCCCACGTTCACATCCATAACACTTTGTATGCTCATGTGTACACTTGTACACATTATGGACGTAAGGGCCACCTTACTAAATTTTGTTTTGATAAGATTCATGATTTAAATTTTGCAAATAAATTTATTTGGGTTAGGAAAGGAGCTAACCCCCATGAACCCAAAAGAGTATGGGTACCAAAGACCACTCCTATTTTATTTGATGTAGGTGTGGGCTCTCACATGACGTGAGAGTGATGATGCCTTGAGGTGGATGCGTTCCGAGCTTAAAGAGGAATATTTGGATGCATCACTTTCAAGGAAAGTTTGGGTAGGAGCACCACCTTGGTTTGGAGACATGGAGATGTGCCCCATTGATTTTGGTAACGATCTCTTACTCCTCATTATGTTTACACGCTTTCATATTGTTGATATTTAGCATGTCATGTTTTAATGCTCATTATGCCATATGTCATTTTTATTAGTCCTATGACATACATGATTAGTTCTTGAGATCACCCATGTTTAATATGGACTTATATCTTTGTGTTCTCACATTTATTTTAGCTATTATGTACATCATAGATCTAATGCATGTGCATTTACCATAATGATCATATAAGTTTTGTTTTGATTTCTATGCTTCATGTTTTGATTACTTATTTAGATGTTAGTTTTTATTAAAACTTGGATATATACTTGTATAACTAGTGAGCCACAAATAAATTATTATATGTTTGTGCTTGAATGCTCATTTGTACTCATTAGATGTACTAGTATAGCCTAGTTTTGATGATTCATACATTTTGACTTGTATTCCCATTTTGTACATATTTTTCATGTTTATGTTAAACTTCATGTATATGTCCATTTTGTCTAAACTATTAGTTATACATATACATCCTTGAGCCACTTGCCTTCATGCATATACTTTTGTGGACTCGTTTATGTTTGGATATGTATGTATGCTCTAGTTTGTATAAAACATACATATGTCTTGAAGATTAAATTATTTTGATGAAAATTAGATTTTCTTATTTTTCATATTTTAAGGAATTTCACATTGAGCTTGATTGCCTATTTTCATGATGATGTGGTTCACATAACTCATATATACTCACTTTACTTGAAGTTTTCTCATGATTTTGTTTTCATGAGTATGATATGTGCCTTATAGTTTTTGAGTGTTTGATGATCGTGTGACTTACTTGTTTTTCATGAAATATATTTTTGTTTTATTCCTTACTTGAAGGATTTCGTACTAGTTTACAAGTTTATCATTAAACTAGTTGCGGTATTCTTCATATTGTAGAGTTTTCAAACGTGTTATATTATTTTTAAACTTATTTTTGAAAACCCCTACCCATCCAAGGGCGGTTGGTTGGGCGACCATGCCTTAGATGCTCATTATTGAAAATCAATTTAAAACATGTGCATGAAATGGGTGGTAGAGAGTATGAGTTATACACTTGATCTTATTTTATTTTCAATTGATATCATTGTATCTTTTCAATTGGTATCACTATTGACACTCTCTTTGTATACTCATATATGTTTTTATATATGTATGCTTAAACTTCAAATAGTATCAATTTCGATTGGTATTCATTTTTCATACATATATGTATTTTATTTGTGCTTACTATATCTCTATATCTTTGAGCACAAATTTTAGTTATGATAAGCTTGATTTCTCAAATGACTATTATATTTCATTGATTATGTTTCTATTGGTATCTTATACAAGCTTATGCATCATTTTGTTTGGTATTTCATAAAGGGGGAGAAAATTCATATTTCACCTTTCAATTGGTTTTGTTTGTATTTGGTATCTTACTCCCACACGTTATGATGAAAACTGATTGAAAAATGATATTGATTTTTTTGGTATCATACGCTCCTAATGAAAAATCATTTTCAATTGGTATATATTTCATTTTCAATATTGGTATCAAAAATATTGAATTGATATTATTCTCTATTTGGTATCTCTATTGTAAAATGAGTTTAGTGTTTAACCAAAAAGATTGGTTTATATTTTTTAAATTGGTATCAAAAGTGTAAAATATTTTCAATTGTACTAATTTTTACAATTGGAATCAAGATTACCTATATGTTTACATCTTTCAATTGATATCAAAATTTTTTGGTTGGTTTCTTCAAAATGTTTTATTTACTTTCAATTGGTATTCTTCAAAAAATTTTTGGTTGGTTTACCTATTTGTTTATTTTCAATTGGTATCATGATGCACTAAATTGATATATTTTTTCAATTGGTATCATAATGTTTTGTTTTGATTTCACCGCTTGTTGATGTTTGTTTCGAACAAAAAAAAAGGTAGAACATTATTTTATTATTTACTTTAACCCCTTTGTTGATGATTGACAAAAGGGGGGAGAAGTATTTGAGTATATATGCATGTTTATTTATAAGTTTGTTTCATATTGGTATCGAGAGAGTTTGTTTTATGTTTTGTTGATATTGGTATCAAGAGCATGGATATTAGTATCAAGAACGTGTTTTGTTTTATTGGTATCAAGAACTTTTATTAAAATTTTTATTGTTGGTATCAAGAGCTTTTATTGATTATCTTTCAATTGGTATCAAGAGCTTTTATTGATTATCTTTCAATTGAAATTTTTATTGGTATCAAGAGCAATTATTTAAAGAACATGTTTATTTTAAGTTTATATTTTCAATTGGTATTTAAGAACACGTTTATTTTTAAAAAGGGAGAGAAGTAATTTATTTTAAAAAATTTGATATCTAGTGCATGTTTATTTCATTATTTTATGCATGTTTATGCATATTCATGTTTACCATTCATTGCATATCTTATTGTTTATTACTATGCATGAGTTAAGGGGGAGCTTCTTTGAAGCTTAACTTTAATCCATGCATATATAACTCCATGAGTTTTGTCATCATCAAAAAAGGGGAGATTGTTGGCCCAGAGGCCTTCCACTCTAGTTTTGATGATGATTAACTCATGTAGTTATAGTTTACTAATAATCTTGTGATATATAGTTTCAGATATTTAACCAAGATATTAGTATGTGATTAGCTTCAACAAAGGTGTTTTGGAGCTTTCACATGGTGATTCAAGAGCTCGAGCGTCAAGTTCACATCTAGCACTCGTTAGAGTCAAGCTCGGGAATCGTGTTTGGATCGAGTCAACTTGGAGACGGTGTTCTACAAGAAGGCTTCAGTTTGTTTAGTTTAAGATTTAGTTTAGATCCATTATAAAGATTAGATAGTGTGGTATGCTCAAGTTCACAACACACACACTTGTTTTAAGTTTCATGTTTATTGGTTTTAGTTTTCGGTTTAACCGATCTTGGTTTTATTGAATAGATAGAATCAAAATAAGTTTATATGGTTTAATGTATATTAGATTTGATCTATATACATCTATACTTCACATACTTAGAAAAACTTATTTTAATACACTATTCATGTGTTTGGAGTTTTGTATTTAGACAAAATCTATTTTTGGATTTAATGTCAAAAACATAGATATAATACCTTTCGTTTATATTGGATTCTATCCATATACTATATGCTTCAAAGTTGTTTAAATATTATGTTTTTGTATTTACATGTGTTTTGAAAAAAATTAGATTTCCATTTAAAAAATACAAGTTTTGGAAAATACAGAATTTGGTTTAAGGCAAATTTTTCAAGTCAAAAAAATGGTTCAAATAGTTTGAAATATGTGTTGAATTTTTATCCCACATGCTTGTATTTCAAAGATAATACAAGAACTGATTTTTGTGGAATTTATGTGATTTTATGGGATTTAATTGAAGTTAAAAACCTAAGTTTTTAAATCCTGAATTTTCCCTTCCAGGCTCTGGCGGTCGACCGGGACGGTCGATCGGACCAGTGGTCGGTCGATCGGACCAGTCGACTGATGTGCACAAGACGTGCACAAAGGCCAAGTGATTTGGCCGGTCGACCGAGCGGTTGACCGACTGAAGTCAGCCCACTCTCGGGTGCGCCCGGTCGACCGGGCGGTCGACCGTTCACTTTGGCCCGGTCGACCAGGCGGTCGACCGGCCAGAGAGCAATTGCTCTCTTGATCTGGCACGGTCGACCGGAGGGCTCAACGGTCACATTTTTTATCGTTGGCCGGTCGACCGGAAGGGCATTCTGGCCCTTTTCAGCTACCAACGGGCAGATTTGAAATGAGGGTATAAATACCCCATTTCTTGGTTGTTTTCAACAAGAATTTCAAGAGCAAAATTTCTCCCATTTACAAGTATTTTAACACTAGTTTTCAAAAGAGTTTTTAAGCCTAAAGATTTCATCTTTATTTTGTTTTAAAGGGTTGAAAAATTCAAAGAAAAAGAAAGTCTTTGGGATTATTTTTGATCTTCAATTTATATTCATTCTAGAAGTTTTCCCAAGAGTTTTTCTTTGAGTTTTGATTTTCAAACTCTTTATTTCTCACACTTGAGCTTATCATTCTATCCTATATATAGGATCTTTGTTTTAGTGAGAAAATTGGTTTGTGGTTGTTAGACCACCAAGTTGTAAACCTTCCATTGATTGTGATATCCTTCTAGTGAGAGGTGATTGAGTTGATATCCCTCAAGTGTGAGGTGATAGTGGAAGTGGTATTTGGCTCTCTCTAGTGAGAGGTGGAGATTGTGTTGGAATCCCTCAAGTGTGAGGTGATTGTGTTTGAGTAGCTTTGTGCCTATCCCTCTAAGTGTAAAGGTGATTTGTTTTGTGCCTTGTCTCTAGTGAGAGGTTGTATTAGTTGAGAGAGGAGTTGTGTACTCCCGGTTGTATTTGCCCTAAATCCTTAGTAGAGGTTCCCTGTGTGGGAAGTCCTGTGTGGACGAGTTAGTGGAAATCCTTCTGTGTGAAGGCGGGGACGTAGAGCTGTGTGCTCGAACCTCGAAACATATCTTGGTGTTTGCGATTGATCCACTTTCTCTAACTCTCTCTTACATTGTGCATTGCTTCATATTGTCATATCATATACATGCTTGGTTTGTTTGTGTGCCTCACTTGTGTTTAACCAAGAGAGCTTCATATAGCACCTCAACTCTTATTCAGAGGAATTCAGAGGAGTTAGTCTAGAGCCCTTCACCGGGAATTCAGCTACACTCGTTGGTTATACTAAGTGCGTTGTATTAAGTTTTTAATTTCCGCAGTATTATTCATAGATTAGCCGTACACCTATTCACCCCCCTCTAGGTGTACTTTCACCTCTCCGCCTGCTTCTCGATCTCCTCCTTATCAACAAGTCCCCTGCTGCAACTCATGCCGGAGGCCATCCTTCTTGCTCTGAAGGACGCTCCTCACACGATCAAGCTCAGGCTTAGCGTCTTCAGCCTGTCGGTTTGCAGCCTTCAACCCTTAGGAAGCCACCTGGAATTCAAAATCTCTTATCTCCAACTCCGAGGACCCAGTAGCAGCGTCGACCTCGCCAACTCTTTATACTCTGAGTAATGGCTCCTCAGCCGGGGGACAGACCCGGAGGTGTCCTTTGAGGGCACCGCCTCTCCGAGGACTTCAATATCGAAGGTATCCTCCGGGAGCATCGCCACTCCGAGGACTTCGATCTTGGAGGTAGGGTCACGGGACTCTGGCTGCCCTATTACACTGGGAGGGCCTTCCTGCTCGGCTATGTCTCCCTCTTCAGGATTGGAGCCTTCGCCACAGCTGCCATCATCCTCTCCAGCTCTCTGGCCTTGTCTTGTAGCAGTAACTGAAAGGTCTATTCAAAAATTAATTCTCTCCTTCCCGACAAACTCCGAGAAGAAGAGATAGATGGGGCATCTGTAGTGGTCAAAATTTGACCTTTATGAGATCGCGGCACCTGAAAAATCTTACAAATCATGAAGGTTTCAGATTTAATCTAATTCAGTTGATCTTACCAAATCAACTGGCTAATAGGACGGTTACAACAATCTGACATGTGGGGCTATAGATACGGATCTGAATCATAATCCTTGCCGACTGGCATGATCTCCAAAGATCACGCACCACTCAACCGATTACAACGAGGGCATTACATGCCGTTGCGATTGTGGGCTGATCCAGAGGCGAAAATTTCGAAGATCATGACTCAGCTTATTAACCTTTATCTATAAAAGTCGTTTTCTTCATTTTTTCCACCAGATTGAACGTAGAGAATTGAACTTGTAATAGAGCATTGAGAACTCATTGTAATCTCTCTGATTTAGTGAATTCTCTCTCTTTGCACCATGATTTTTTCCCTTCGGGGTTTTCACGTAATTCTTTGGTGTTTCCAATTTGATTTATTTTCCTAATTTGTAATTTGAGTGTAGATAAATTCCCTAAAGGGATTTACCTCTACAATTAGAATTGGGATTGAAATGTATTGGTTCAATAGGAGTGCGATCTGACTGGTATTGGATCTAGTTCTTCATGGCAACTATTATGGTGATGGAAAAATCAAAAATCGCAACTGTGTTTGCAATGACCATGAGAGTTGTACCTCAGAGCTTTGCTTTCTGATCTATCGTTTAGAAGATTTAAATTGATTAGAAGATTTATTGATGAAGATACAATACAAGAGTGTATTTCCAATCATTCCTAGATCTTCAAATTTTCGTGTTGTAAAGGAAAGTTTGAAGCCATCTAGGAAACTCGATAGTTTTGATTTTATTAAAACCACGAGCAGTTAAGTGAAAAATCAAAGTCTTTACCTTAGAACTCCTTGAATGGAAACCGGCAAATTAGCCCGTTGGTAACACCCCTCTCACAAGAGAAAGCTTACTTGTCTTATTCCTGTGATTGTCAAATCAGAAAATTATATTTGTAAATTAGTGATGGGTGTGTGTACAGACTGGAGGGTGACCTCCACGATGTTTCTCATAAAATAGTTCCTTGAATAGGACAGAAACTAGATATTACAAGGATTTGGTATAATTTCCCCACCTTTAGAGTGATTATCTGAAAATGAGTAGCTTGCGATGCATTTTGTAAAAAATCGAATGAATTAATCTTCCATAAATGTTGTGAATGAAGCTAAAATTTCATGTACGATTTTGAATTGGACGTTAAACATGGTCAATCAATGTGGACTATAACCCCAAGCTAGCAACGTGGATTTGATTACACTACGGGCCTATTTGGTTGTCGTAATTGGTCGTAATTCGTAAGTCGTAATTGATAAAATCTTTTACAGTTGTAAATAAATTACATGCATGTAAGTTTTACGGTGTTTGGTTGGTATATAAAGTTATAAGTGGAAAAGTGTATTGTATTTTACTGTGTTTGGTATCGTTATGTGTAAGTCGTAAGTGAAAAAGTTGACCACAGAATTAACTATTTGGTGATTTAAAAAGTTTTAATATTGTAAATAAATATTAAAAATGTTAAATATTAAAAAAATTAATATTAATATAAAAAATAATACAAATTTGCATGACCACAAAATTAACTGTAACTGGGCTGTAAGTGAGTAGTAAGTGGCTTGCAAGTGAGTGGCAGTTGAGTTGCGTAAGTCTTTTATGAATTACAATCCAAACAAACGCCGTAGTTGTAACTGGGTTGTAAGTCATTTACGAATTACGGCCTTTTACGCGAAACAAACAGCCCCAAGCGCTGTATCCTCGTATATTTGAGCTCATTCTTTTTTCTTTCTATTTTAAAACTAAAGAAGAGAGGTCAGTTGCTTTGAAAAAATAATAAGGGCGGAATCAGGAATAAATTTTGGGGTGGGATGCAATCTTTTATAACATATACTTATGAATTATATGAATTTATCAAAAGAATAAAACAGTATTCTCTGCTAAATTAGGAGTGAAAGTAGAATAAATTTGCTAAAAGAAAACTAAAATAGAAGTGAGTCTTAACACAATATATGAAAATGAACAAAAATTAAAATAGGTTTAACGCAATATATAAAAAAAAATAGGTCGGACTGTAGCCCGGCCTAGCCCATTACTGGATCCGTCCGTGGTGTTATATCGATAAGATGTGTTAATCTAAGGATCACAAAGCAAAAAAGAAAAAAGAGAGAAAAAAAAGAGAAAAAAAAACTATTGTTGTTACTCTTGATATATTGTTTACAAATTCTGTTCCATGAGCTTGTAGACATTTTGAACTTTTTTGATCGGAAATTTTAAATTTTGTATCTGCAAAGTATAATCATTTTACAAGATTTTTAAAAATTAGTTTCCATTTAAAAAATCAACTTACCTAATATATTAAAGAATCATACTATCTGGATTATACTTTTTTCGTTCAAAATGGACTCAGTAGAGAATGTAATGTGGAGCCCTATCTTAAAAAAATTATCTGAGCAATGCGCGAGAGTTTTGGTGTATGTATTATTCTCTTGAATCTAATTGTATTCTAAAAATAGTTCAATTAATATTATTAATGCTAAAAATGAAACTTTATGCCCAAGAAAACAGATTTTATTTTATTTTATTTATATTTTTCCATTAAAAATTACAAACCTTACTAAATTCGAATATTCCGCGAGAGGCTCCCTCCCTCCTAATTGGTCCGTCCACGCGATCAAATAAAGATAAAATACACAGACATCATCAGCAAGATAATTCACTCCCTATATTGATTCCTTCACGCTTTCCCTTTATTTACTCTGGTTCAAGTACGCGCTTACTTGGTGGAAAAGGTTCGTGAATTTATCAACAGAAAAAGGAAATCAGTTATTCACGGGATCTCTCAATCAAATCTCACCGCTTAAATTTCCCCCAAATATCCCCCAATCTCTTGCAAACCCTAACCCTAATCCTGGAATCCATGGAGCCCTCCGCCTCATTCACCGACTTCCCCGACGACGTCCAGCTCAACGTCCTCTCCTTCCTCTCCCCGCTGGAGATCTCTGCCTTCGCCTGCACTTCCCGCCACTTCTCCTCTCTCTGCAGCCCAAATCCCCAAGCTCCTCCCTTTACCTCTCGATGTGCAACCGCCGCTGGGGACCAAAACCCTAATCCCCCGTTGGACCGCCAACTTCCCCCTCCTCTACAGGACCCTCGACCGCTGGGACCCCCTCATCGGATTCTGGCGTCAGATCGGCAACTCGAAGGCCCTCCAATCGCCGCCGCTCGTCCACTTCGAGTGGGGGCCCTCGTGCATCACCGCGTCGCGAGTCTCCCCTTCGAGCGAGGCCGGGAGCTACGGGGCGGTAAAAAAGCCATTTTATGGCTGGGGATCTCGAAGAACGGGGAGCCGGTGAGTTTCTTGTCGGGTTCGGATCCAGATTCGGGTTCTTTGGTGCCCGTTAGCGTGAGCTTTATGGGAGGGAAGCACATTGTGGTGGAGGAGAGTGGTGGGCGTTTGTGCCTGGATTCGAGGGAGGGGGAGAATTTTAAGGCTTGGGGATCTCCCCGGATGAGCTGACGTTTGAGATTTATCAGTATTTTGCGAACAGGACCAGCCAGGCGGTGATAAATGGCTGAGGAAGCAGAGGAGGAAGAAGGTCGGGAGGAGAAGGTGGGATGCTGAGCATTTCGTCAAGATTGAGAATTGCTGCCCCACCCCGGCCCGGCCTTTCCAGGGCCTTTGGAAGGTAATGGTTCTTCTACTCTTTCAGAAATTTGTATGTGTTAGATAATTTAAACTTTTTTTCATTTGCAACTATGGAACAAATGATATATGTTTGTACTCATAAGTGCTAAAGTTTCAAATTTGGAGAAAGATGTAGAGTAACTTTATAGATAGATTAACTTTCTATTACTTTACTAAGAACCCCAAACTGACCGGTATGATTGCAGGGCTAGGAGTCATAGAACCATTAGTGATGGAATGGTTAGGCTAGGAGCTAATGAAAGAGACATTGTTTATGGCACTGAGAAGGAATCAATAGCTGCTAATTTTGCAAAGGAGCTGGTCCTAATGGAGAAAAAAAAACATTCATGTACGCTACCCCAATCAGGGATAAAAAAAAGCTTTGTTGTTGGATTGTCATAATTGAGAACACAAAAAACAGGCTTGGCCATTACAAGAATAATAAGACATTGTTGGTTCACCAACAATTCGCTACTTTATTAACGAATAATGTGGGAATATCATGGGTAAATCATGAATAGTTAACATGGAGATTTCTATGAAATTTTGAAGATGTTAAAATATTTGATGAGAAGTTCAAGTATAATCCTAGAGCAGTTTTATAGATTGGTTTTCTAGGGGAGCCATTGATTTAACATAATGGGCAATTTTAATTGATTGAGGTAATACCTTCAGTAATAAAATTATTTATTAAGCTTAGGGTAGATTTTTATTGAATGTCATGATTTATCTATTTTAAATGTGACAACTGACAAAGCTTCCTTTGTCGATCCCATGTTTCTTGCAATGGAACAACTGTCTGAAGTTCTGTAATGTTTCAGGTCAGAGAAAGTTAGAAAGCATGCATGGGGTTTCAAATTAGTGCATCTAAACAAAGCTTATTGATGATATTTCATCTTATGTTTCATGAATTATGTGCTTTTCCTGAAACATCATTTCCTCTAATAGGGGATTTGTGAAAGCATGTACTTGGATTTCTATCTCATAACATATGATGATGTCGGGGGTATTACTTGCCGGCGTGTTGGCGATTCGAGAGGAGCTTTCTCTGGCATTTCCCCTTTCTTCTGGACGGCAAACACTGCATTTCTTAATTCCCCATTTTCTGGAGAAGAAGTAGGTCTTTATATTAGTCGTCAGCATGTTGCTCTGAATCACTGCGACATCGAGAAGGGAGGTGTTTCTCGGATCCTTTGTATCAACTCATTTTCTGAATTGGTGTTATCAAATCTATCTGGCTATTCTGGTGATCCCCGGGTTGTGGAAGGCAGGATATGGGAGTACGAGGATGGGACATTTGGGTTTGGCTTCCTTGCGAACAAGTTTATTGTTGATTTGAAGCACATTGCTCTAAATGGGCGTCTTCTTGACGCTGTGGAGTATTGTAGCAGTAGTAGCAACAGAAATAGTATTTCTAGTCCATAATCTTTTGCAGGATATTATGTAGAAAACCTTGAGCCTGTTTATAACAGGTCACTGTTATATTGTTTCAGGGTCTGTATGATTTATTTATGAATAAATTAAATGATTACTTGGCCTTTGTCTAAGAATTTGCGTTTCTGGCATTTTGAACTTAATTTCCCTTTTTTTAACCTTGTATTATTTTGGCATTGGCTGATTATCTTCTACTAATGAATGAATGAATGAATGAATGAATGATGGACCGAGTTCACCATTGTTTGATAAGTTTATTTACCCGGCATGTGGTATTATTTTTATAGCACAATGTCAAAAACTTTGTTGGCTTTCCATCAACCTTTTATCTTGTGACTGTAAATTCTCTCATATACCCTGAATGTGGTATAGTTTCTATAGCACAATGTCAGAAACTATTATCATGCCATCTCAATCTTATTTTCTCACATGTACATATGTTCGAACAGGCTTTGCCTTTTCGTGAGCAGTACCGGAACCCTGCTGATGTGATAATATCATAAAAGCTAATTAAAACCCTTGTTTATAGTAAAGGTGAATGACCATCTCCACTGTGTTAATTACAGGCTGTGATCTATTGTGCACAATAACCTTTTTTTTTGGTATTTTGATAGGCATAAAAAGTAACCTAAGTATGCTGATTACCTTAGCGTTGATAGTGTTTGGTTTTTGGAGGGTGTGGAAGAGAGATGAAGCGAGAATAAGAATACGTTTGTTTGTCTAAATTTGAAGAAGGAAGATAACGAACTACATGAAGAGAGATGAGAAGTTTTGATTAAAAATTCTTTCGGGTGGATGTTGGAAAATAATGTACGAATTACTGCTAAGCTATTTGAATTAAACTTTCAAGAAGGAAGAAACTTCTCTATTTTGATCGAGGCGTGCGGAGCACTGACCTTAAGAGTAGATCGCGCCCTTCTGAGAGAGTATCTCGGTGCAGTAGGTTGATGACGGCTTACCCTCCATGATTCAATGATCGCTAGCCCTGTAAGTGTGCACTCGCAATGCACAGGCCTTCGAACAACTCGGTTTTATTTCATCTAAAGATGCAGGAAAGAACTGAAGAGTTTAAGAAGATTTCAGAGGAGCAAGAAGATGGTTGAGTTGTGTTGTTAAGAGCACAGAATGTGTCCTTTACAAAGTGAGTTCTACATCATTAGAAAATTCTTGGGTAGAGAAACAATCCTTGGACAGAGAACCAATCTCTGGATAGAGGAAGAAATCTTTCTTTGTGCAGAGGAACAATATTGCCTTAGAAAGTGTCACTGTAGTACTTTGGCAGAGAGCTCTCAACGGCTAACTCTGACATGACAGGACATGGAAAGATACAAATCTCAACAACTATCTCTGACGCAAATATGATGACAGGTTTAGAAAGCTTTTATTTTAACTTTAAATCCAAAAATAAAATTGGCAAAACTTAGCCTATTCGGGCACACCCGCGAGGCTCTAAAACCTAGATTTTCACCCTCGGGCGCACACGCGAGGCTCTGTAACCCGGATTTGCACCCCCTGCACGTGCGATGCGGGCACACATGCGCATTAAGGTTTTCCAGACCTGGTAACCCAATTTCCTTCACTGGGCCTCAATGGCGCGCGCGCGCGTGCGAGCACCCCGTAGTTTTTAGCCCATATAATCCATCATGAAAGAGACTCCATATATAAACACTAAAGAGTTTTTTCCTATTCATTGTGGGACTAAAAGAACTTAATTTTAAAATACTCTCAAAAACTAACAATCTCCCACTATTTCAAAATTAAAAGGAAGGATAATAGGAACGAGAGAAGAAGAGGAGGAATCAAATATGGAGGAAACATGAGAACTGAATGCTATCAATAATGGTGACTTTAGGTTTATGAACCACTACCTAGGATATGTAGGTGTGTCCCACAGGAAGTTGGTGAAACATAAAGTTTTTATGAACCAATCTTCCTAATTATGAATCATTGATCTACTACTCACATATCATTCTTAGAGCCGAGCTGTTCAAAACGGGTTGGCGTGAATCGGTCATGTGCCCTACCTGGATATTCATGAGCGCTCTAGAGAATACGTCTACATTCTCATAGGAAGCGACCCCACTTTCACACTCATATAGGTGGATCCATTAAGTGTGCATTGCAATTAAATACACTACCCAATAAGGACTATGGTAATCCCTTAAGAGCTAATGATCATCCTTTGCACATTGTAATTTGCACTATCTACATCATAGAAAGAGACTTCTTAATAATAAAATAATGATAGTGAATCATCAAGTCAACAAATGATTTATTATTACCCATATGAATCTACTTCATGAGTTCATCAATCACATAGGCTGGATTACTATCATTTTTGATTCTTTGTTATAGACATGAGTCCCATTCCCCTTGATGTATTCTCCACTAGTTTCTCCCTAATGGTTTGGTAAAGAGATCACTTATATGAAGTTTTGATCTCACATAGTCAAGAGATATAATCCCATCATCCAGCCGCTGCTTTACAATTTTATATCTTAGGCGAATATGCCTAATCTTTCCATTTATATTATATTCTTAATCCTAGCAATAGTAGCTTGGTTATTATAATGAATAGACACAGACGGAGCTGGTCTCTTTCAAATTGGTATATCAATCAAAAGACTCCTGAGCCACTCAGTTTCAGTACATACCTTCTCTAAGGCAATAAACTCAGACTCCATAGTGGAGCGAGCTGTGACGGCTTGCTTGGATGATTTTCAAGACACTGCACCCCCACCAAGTTTGATCATATATCCACTTGTGGACTTTAACTCATCAGAATTTGAGATCCAATTAGCATCTGAGTATCCCTCTAAAACAAAAGGAAAGTCACAATATGTCAAACTATAATTAATAGTTCCTTTTAGATACTTTAGCACTCAATATAATGCTGTCCAATGGTCCTTATTAGGACAGTGAGTGTAACGACTAAGTCATCCCACGGCATAAGAAATGTCGGGTCGTGTATAATTCATCAAGTGCATTAAACTGTTAATGATTTGTGCATACTTAGATTATGACACACTTTATTCTTTATTCTTTCTTAAGCGAATGCGGCCATCATAAGGTGTGGAAATAGGAGTGCAGTCAAAATGACCAAATCTTTTCAACATTCTTTCTAATAGTGTCCTTGTGAAAACATGATACGATCATAATCTCTAGCTATTTTAATTCCTAAGATCACATCAACTTCACCCATGTCTTTCATATCAAAATTAGAGGACAAAAATGATTTGGTGTCATTTACAATTTCTAAGTTTGTACCAAATATAAGCATATCATCAACATATGAACATATGATAACACTAACATTATCCTCAATTTTAGTATAGATACATTTATCAGCCTCATTAATCTGATAACCATAGGAAATAATAACACTATCAAATTTATCATGCCATTATTTGGGTGCTTGTTTTAAACCATATAAAAATTTTACAAGTTTGCAAACTTTGTGTTCATTTCCTATTGTCAGACAACCGTCAGGTTGATCCATATATATTTCTTCTTCCAGTGAGAATGCAGTTTTAATATCCATTTGAGTATCACAAGCTTATGAATAGATGCTAAAGCAAATAACATGTTGGCCCGGAGGCCTTCCTCCCTAGTTTTGATGATGATTAACTCATGTAGTTATGTTTACTAATAATCTTGTGATTTTACTTTCAGATCATTAAGCAAGATATTAGTTGGTGATTGCTTCAACAAGATGAGTTTGGAAGCCTTCACTTGGTGATTCCCGAGCCCGAGCGTCAAGATCATACATAGCCATGCTCGTTGAATCACGGTGTTTGGGATCGAGTCAACTTGAAGATGGAAGATCGTCAAGAAGACTTAGGTATCCTATTTTAGTTTAGTGTGTTTAGATCCATTTGTAAAGCTTAGAATAGTTGATATGCTCAAGTGCACAATACACACAAGTTTTATGTTTGGATATTGGTTTTTCGGTTTTTAGTTTAACCGATATTTGTTTTCATGAATAGATTGATCAAAACAAGTTTAAATGGTTTATATGTATAATAGATGTATTCTAGTTATACATGCATGCTTAAACTTCTTATACAAACTTATTTTGACTTTCCTATTCATGTATTGAAAAATTTAAGTTTGATAAAATACAAGTTTTAGTTTTTGGTAAAAATGATAAGACACAAAAATAGTTTCATATGCTTGATATTTGAGTTAAAATGTTTATCACATGTTTATATATCAATGCAAAATGATAAAACTATTTTTGGGAATTTTTAGAAGAGATAAAAGATTTTCTAAAATAATTTTAACCCCAGTTTCTGACCTAGGACAGTGGCTGACAGGCCAGGTCGGCCGACCGCACGGTCGACCGAACCAAGGGCCGGTCGACCCAGAGGTCGACCGACGTGCACAGGCTTGTGCACGTTTGGCAGACACAGGGACGGTCGGCCAGGCGGCCGACCGGACCAGAGAGCTTTGCTCTCTGTATCTGGGCGGTCGGCCGTGCGGTCGACCGGATGCCCCAACGGTCATATTTCTGACCATTGGCGGTCGGCCGGGCCGGCCGACCGCAGGCCTGTCAGGCTGACAGATCAGCCTAACGGCTAGTTTTCTGTTTGGGCTATAAATACCCCATCTCTTGGGGTGTTTTGACAAGACTTTTGAAAAGAAAAATTTCAGTGTTTCTCTAGTGTTTAAACAAGTTTTAAAATAGTTTTTGTGCTCAAAAGATTCATTTGTTTGTTTTAAAGTGTTTTGTTCATTTCAAAGAAATTAGGTTTTGGGAATTATTTTTGAGCTAAAATTTCTATATCATTTTGGTGTTTTCCAAGAGTATTTCTTTGATCAAAACACTTAGTTTTCCACACTTGAGCTTATCTTCTATCCTATTCTATTAGGATCTTGTTTTGTGGAAAAGAGAAAAAGAGAGATTGTTTGAGGTTGTTGAGCCTCCAAGTTGTACACCCTTGCTTTTGTTGTATCCCTCTTTGGTAGAGGCTGATCGGGTGTTTTGGTTTGCTCACTCTTTGGTAGAGGTTGAGGCTTGTGTTTGCTCCCTCTTGTGAGAGGTAGAGTTGGTTTGTATATCCCTCTTTGTTAAAGGTGATTGGTTGTTGTTTGGCTACGGGCCTACCCCTCGGTTGTGAGGCGGTGTTTAAGAGAGGAGTTCGGTACTCCCTTTGTTGTAACAAATCCTCCTCGGTGGAGGTTCCCTCGGTGGGAGTATAGTGGATTAGAAATCCTTCTCGGTGAAGGCGGGGACGTAGAGCTAGGGGCTCGAATCTCGAAACATATCTTTGTGTTTGCGTTTGATCCATTGTCTCTCTAACACTCTCTATTTGTGTTGTGCATAGCATTATTCATATTGCCATATCATTCATACTTGCTTTCATTTGTGCCTTGCATTATTTCATATTATTCATCCTTATATGATTGGCTTGTTTGTGTGTGTGCCTCACTTATACGTAACCACAAGAGCTTCATATAGCACCTCAACCCATATCTAGGGGAATCAAGAGGAGTTAGTCCAGAGCCCTTCACGGGGAATTCGGCTACACTTGTGTGTTGTACTAAGTGTGATTGCAATATTGTTTTAAGCTTCCGCATTTAGTGCATTTAGTTTATAGATTAGCACTATCACCTATTCACCCCCTCTAGGTGATTTACAATTGGTATCAGAGCCTACGCTCCTGATAGTTAGGCTTAACATCCTAAGAGTGAGATCCTTTGTTTGCTAATCTTGTTTGCATTTGCTTGTTTGCACACATATAGTTTACATCCATGGACTTCATGACCCCACCTATGTTTGACCCTTCCAACATTCTTGTTTGGAAGACTAGGATATCCATATACCTCCAAACCCTAGGTTATAAGGTTCACCTTGCCATTACCAAGGAATCCTACCTTAGTGATAGCAAGCATGTAGGGGCCAATGCACAAGCCCTTGAGGCCATTAGAAGCACACTTCCTAAAGATTATCTTATGCTTGTTTCTAATCTTGATTCCGCTTTTGCAGTGTGGAACAAGTTGACAAAAACCACCACCTCCGAGCTTCAAATGCCAATCCAACAAGAAGAGGAATCTAGTGGAGATGAATCCGAACCACAACAATGCTATACGATCCAAGGGAATGACTCCCTTGAGGTATATTCAGAATTTCAACTAGATTGTAATGAGTATGCTAGTTCTTCATGTGATATTATGATGCTCATGCCTTAAATGAAGAACTTTTCATTGTGTGTAAAAAATTAATTGAAAAATATAAGGTTTTGAAAAAGAAAAGTCTAGGAATTGAAAAAGAAAATAAAAGTTTACATTCTAGACTTAACAATGTTTTGCAAGAGAAGGTTGAGGTCTATAATGAAAGGGATTCATTGAGATCTCAAGTAGACCTTGCACTAAAAGAAAATGAATTTTTAAAATCTAAAAATGATTGCCATGTGATTTTGAAGAAAAATGAAAAATTATCTTCGAAAATTGATTTTGTTTTAAAGGAGAATGTTGCTTTGAAAAATAAAATAATTTCTATTTCAAATGATTTAAATGTTTGTTTAAAGAAAAATAAAGTTTTGCAAAATAAGATTGATGCACATGTTTGCCATGCTAGGGTAGTATCACACACTTCACCTATTGCATGCCACACTTCTTCTTTGATTGATAATGATATTTCCATACTTAAGAAGAAGGTTGTTTGTTTGGGCTCCACTTTGAGCCAATGTGTCAAGAGCTATACACGTTTGGAAACTTTGTTTCGAAAGAAACAAGTTCCATCTTTTCATGCACACCCTCCACGGCATACACATGCTCCTCACGGACACCATCATCACTTGTATGCTCATGTGTACACTTGTACACATTGTGGACGTAAGGGCCACCTTGCTAAATTTTGTTTTGATCGTATACATGTTTCTAATTTAGCAAATAATTTTGTTTGGGTTAGAGAAGGTACTAACCCCCATGGACCTAAAAAGTTGTGGGTATTAAAGACCAGCCCTCTTGTATTTGATATAGGAGTGGGCTCTCGCATGACTTGAGAGTAGCGGTACCTTGGAGTGGATGCGTTCCGTACTTAAAGGAAACATTTTGGATGCATTACTTTCAAGGGATGTTTGGTGGAGAAGACCACCACGTTTTGGAGACAAGGAAAGTTGCCTTGTAGGTTTTAGTAACGATTCTTAACTCCTTATTATTGTTTACATGCTTTTCATGTTTATTGTTTATAGCATGTTTCATTGTTTATTGATTATTATGCCATGATTATTAGACTCTTGACATACATGTATAGTATTTGAGATACCCATGTTTATATGGACCCATATTTTGTGTTCTCACCTTTGTTTAGCTATCATGTTTATCATAGGTTTAATAACATGTGGATTTACATAATAATCATGTTTATGATTTTCATGTTGATTTATATCCCGTTTTATGCTTCATGAGTTGATTACATGTTTAGATGTTAATTTTCATTAAAACTTGGTATATACTTGTACATATAGTGGGCCACAAATAAATCTATATATGTTTGTTCTTGAATGCTTATTTGAACCCATTAGATGTGCTAGTATAGTCTAGTTTTGATTATCCATGCATTTTAAACTTGTATTCCCATTTTGTTTTATTTTATGATCATGTGTTCTCATTTCATGTATATGTCTATTTTGTCAAACTTTAAGATATACATGTATACCCCTTGAGTCATTTGCCTTTCATGCAAATCTATACATATGGACTCAATTGTGTTTAGGGATATGTATGTATACTTTTTGTGTTGTCAAATCATACATATACCTTGAAATGAAATTTGTTTTAATGGAAATTTAGTTTTTCATGTTTCCATGTTTAACTTCATGTATATGTCCATTTTATCCAAATTATTATTATACATATACATCCTTTGAGCCACGTGCCTTCATGCATATATCTTTGTGGACTCGTTGTGTTTGGATATGTATGTATACCTTAATTTGTATAGGACATACATATACCTTGAAGATTAAATAGTTTTGATGATTTTCATATTTTCTTGTTTCAAGGAATATTGAGCTTATTGTCCATCTTTCATGATTATGATCTTCACATCTTATTTGTACACTCATATTTATTGTTTACTCATGTGTTTGTTTTCATGAGTCATATTTATGCTTAATTGAATTAGAGTGTTGATTACCATGTGGATTTCATGTTTCATGAAAAATAATTTTGATTTTATTCCTTACTTGAAGGATTTCGTACTAGTTTATAAATTTTTTTCATTTAACTAGTTGCAATATTCTTCTTTTTGGTAGAGTTTTCAAACATACTATAATTTTCAAACCTATTTTTGAAAACCCCTACTATCTAAGGGTGGTTGGATGGGAGATCATGCTCATGTATGCCTTATATTGAAAATCATTTTAAAACTTGTGCATGAATGGGTGGTAGTTATATGATGTATACACTTGATTATTATTGTTGTTTCAATTGGTATCATTGAATTTTGTTTTCAATTGGTATCAATTTTGACCTTTCTTGTATACTCATATATGTTTGTATATATGTATGCTTTCAATTTCAAGAATATCAATTTCTATTGGTATCTATCTTTCATACATATATATGTTTGTGTTTATGATAAGCTTGAGCTTCAACTTTGTTTCAATTGATTTAGCTTTCAATTGGTATTCTTAAACAAGCTTATGCATGTGTTTTATTGGTATTTCATAAAGGGGGAGAAAATTCGATTTTCATATTTACAATTGGTATTTGTATTTCCACTCCCTTACTTTATGATAGAAAATAAAATTTTTAAATTGATATCATATACTTAAAAAGAAAAAAATACTCTTTTTGATATCAAGATGTTTATTTGAATGTTTTTAAAATTTGGTATCTCAAATTTTGCTTAAAGAAAATATTCAAAAGTTTTAATTTATATTGCATATATGCAAGGAGAGCTTAACATCTCTTCTACATATAGATTCATGTTGAGTGTATCTTGTATTGAAGAGCTTGACAATCTCTTCTTTATGTGGTACACGTGTGTAGCGGGAGCTTCACATCTCCTCTTATGCATTACATAGTGTACGCTATGTGAATTAGGGCTTGTCATCCCTCCTTTATGTAATGTGTCTATGTAGGAAAGCTTCACATCTTCCTCTTCATGAATGTATATCGCATATACCATTTGTTGATTGATTTATGTTTACTTTCAATTGGTATCAAAATGCTACTTTGACATATTTGAAATTGGTACCTTAATTGTTTGTCACCCCTATTTGGTTTTTGTTTTAGACAAAAAGGGGGATAAAAATTTATTGATTTGGTTTTGATTTTACCCCTTATTGATGATTGTTTCTTTGTATTAAAAAGGGGAGAAGATTTTGTTTTGTTTTGATTTTACCCCTTTATTGATGATTGACAAAAAGGGGGAGAATTATTTGAGAAAGATTTTGGTTTATATATGCATATTTATGTTTTGCATATATTAAGTGTAATTTAGTTTAATTTTTAATTGGTATCTAGAGCATGTTTTGACTTTGAACATTTCATTGTGTATCTAGAACCTTTTATTGTTTATGCATAAATATGCATTCATGTTTAAGAGCCTTTTATTGTTTATGCATAAATAAGCATTCATGTTTAAGAGCCTTCATTGCATATTCTTTATGTTTATTTGTTTATGCATGAGTTAAGGGGGAGCTTCTTTGAAGCTTAACTTTAATCCATGCATATATAACTCTATGAGTTTTGTCATCATCAAAAAGGGGAGATTGTTGGCCCGGAGGCCTTCCTCTCTAGTTTTGATGATGATTAACTCATGTAGTTATGTTTATTAATAATCTTGTGATTTTAGTTTCAGATCATTAAGCAAGATATTAGTTGGTGATTGCTTCAACAAGATGAGTTTGGAAGCCTTCACTTGGTGATTCCCGAGCCCGAGCGTCAAGATCATACATAGCCATGCTCGTTGGATCACGGTGTTTGGGATCGAGTCAACTTGAAGATGGAAGATCGTCAAGAAGACTTAGGTATCCTAGTTTAGTTTAGTGTGTTTAGATCCATTTGTAAAGCTTAGAATAGTTGATATGCTCAAGTGCACAACACACACAAGTTTTATGTTTGGATATTGGTTTTTCAGTTTTTAGTTTAACCGATATTTGTTTTCATGAATAGATTGATCAAAAAAGTTTAAATGGTTTATATGTATAATAGATGTATTCTAGTTATACATGCATGCTTAAATTTCTTATACAAACTTATTTTGACTTTCCTATTCATGTATTGAAAAATCCAAGTTTGATAAAATACAAGTTTTGGTTTTTGGTAAAAATGATAAGACACAAAAATAGTTTCATATGCTTGATATTTGAGTTAAAATGTTTATCACATGTTTATATATCAATGCAAAATGATAAAACTATTTTTGGAGATTTTAGAAGAGATAAAAGATTTTCTAAAATAATTTTAACCCCAGTTTCTGACCTAGGACAGTGGCTGACAGGCCAGGTCGGCCGACCGCACGGTCGACCGAAACAAGGGCCGGTCGACCCAGCGGTCGACCGACGTGCACAGGCATGTGCACGTTTGGCAGATACAGGGACGGTCGGCCGGGCGGTCGACCGGACCAGAGAGCTTTGCTCTCTGTATCTGGGCGGCTGGCCGTGCGGTCGACCGGATGCCCCAACGGTCATATTTCTGACCGTTGGCGGTCGGCCGGGCTGGCCGACTGCAGGCCTGTCAGGCTGACAGATCAGCCTAACGGCTAGTTTTCTGTTTGGGCTATAAATACCCCATCTCTTGGGGTGTTTTGACAAGACTTTTGAAAAGAAAAATTTCAGTGTTTCTCTAATGTTTAAACAAGTTTTAAATATAGTTTTGTGCTCAAAAGATTCATTTTCTTGTTTTAAAGTGTTTTGTTCATTTCAAAGAAATTAGGTTTTGAGAATTGTTTTCGAGCTGAAATTTCTATATCATTTTTGGTGTTTTCCCAAGAGTATTTCTTTGATCAAAACACTTAGTTTTCACACTTGAGCTTCTCTTCTATCCTATTCTATTAGGATCTTGTTTTGTGGAAAAGAGAAAAAGAGAGATTGTTTGAGGTTGTTGAGCCTCTAAGTTTACACCCTTACTTTTGTTGTATCCCTCTTTGGTAGAGGTTGATCGGGTGATTGGTTTGCTCCCTCTTTGGTAGAGGTTGTGGCTTGCGTTTGCTCCCTCTTGTGAGAGGTGGAGTTGGTTTGTATATCCCTCTTCAGTAGAGGTGATTGGTTGTTGTTTGGCTACGGGCCTACTCTTCGGTTGTGAGGCGGTGTTTGAGAGAGGAGTTCGGTACTCCCTTTGTTGTAACAAATCCTCCTCGGTGGAGGTTCCCTCGGTGGGAGTATAGTGGATTAGAAATCCTTCTCGGTGAAGGCGGGGACGTAGAGCTAGGGGCTCGAACCTCGAAACATATCTTTGTGTTTGCGTTTGATCCATTGTCTCTCTAACTCTCTCTATTGTGTTGTGCATAGCATTATTCATATTGCCATATCATTCATACTTGCTTTCATTTGTGCCTTGCATTATTTCATATTATTCATCCTTATATGCTTGGCTTGTTTGTGCGTGTGCCTCACTTATACTTAACCACAAGAGCTTCATATAGCACCTCAACCCATATCTAGGGGAATCAAGAGGAGTTAGTCCAGAGCCCTTCACGGGGAATTCGGCTACACTTGTGTGTTGTACTAAGTGTTATTGCAATATTATTTTAAGCTTCCACATTTAGCGCATTTAGTTTATAGATTAGCACTATCACCTATTCACCCCCCCTCTAGGTGATTTACATAACACTCTAATAGATGCAATTTTAGTCACAAGAGCAAATGCATCAAAATAATCAAAGTCTTTCTTTTGAGTGTATCCTTCAGCAACCAATCTAGCTTTAAATTTATCCAAAGACCCATCAGGTTTCAGTTTTCTTTTAAATATTCATTTGCAGCCAATAGGTTTTGCACCTGGTAGTAAATCAACAAGTTCCCAAGTGTGATTAGATACTATGGATTCTAATTTATTATTAATAGCCTCTTTCCAGAATAGAGCATCGGAGAAGAGATAGCCTCTTTATAAGTGAGAGGGTCATCACCAATAAGAAATGTATAGAAATCCTTACCAAAGTTAGTTTCTTTTCTAACTCTTTTACTTTTGCTTAGTTCAATCTCTTCATTATCATCAGATTCTTGTGCATGACTAGATGATGAAGCATGAGAAGGTTTATCAACATGAGTTTTTAATAGAAAAACAAGCTCAAAGAACTCTGCATTTTTAGTTTCAAAAATAGTGTTAATCTCTATAATATTATTATCACTTCTAGTCACAAGAAACCTATATGAAGCACTATGATGGGTATAACCAATAAACATGCAGTTAAAGGTTGTGGGTCCTAGTTTCTTTCTTTTGGGTTCAGGTAGAAGAACTTTAGCTAGGCACCTCACACTTTTAAATAATTTAAGTTTGGTGCATGTCTTTTTCAAATTTCATATGGGGTTATGCCGGTTTTCTTATAGGGTATTCTAGTTTGAATATGACAATCAGAGAGTATAGCCTCCCCCAAAGGTTCAGAGATGCACTAGAACTTATAAGCAAAGCATTCATCATATTTTTGAGTGTTCTATTTTTCCTTTCAGCAACACCATTAGATTTAGGTGAATATGGAGGGATAGTGTAACGCCCCGATCCGGCGGATACGGAGACGTTACTGCGACGTATATATGCAGGTCAGAAATACCCTCACATATATACGCTAAGCATCAGTACAGGCAAGAATCAGAGTACGGAAGCAAATGGTGCATTATACATTCCAACATATGAGTACAATTACAAAGTTATCACCAGAGGTGATAAATATTATAAGAATATTACATCACTGATAGGCGCAAATGCGAGAATACAAAGAGATGTACATGTATGAACAGTATAAGGCACTCACGAGTTTACAAAAGGAAAATTCGAGAGGCGCACAGGGTGCCTGGAAGGATAAGGCTCCAGATGGTCTGCTGGGGATCCATGCTTCAGCTGCGCCACTCTAATCAGCAACTGGGAGAATCCACACGCTCCAAGCTCCAAAACCTGGACATGAGGATCCAAAGGAGTCAGAACTCCCCGGCGAGTGGTGATGCAAAAGCCAGATGGCGAGTATGGATAAGCACATGTGTATCGATAAATCTGGATCATAAACATGAAAACCGAAACCGTGCCATAGACACAAGCATCCAGGAGCAAGTAGATATACAGCAATTGATATCAAGTAGGGACGATTCATAGTATGATAAGATAAGAGCAGGAGATAGGCAGGATAGAATACAAGTAGAGAGCATGATATGAACAGGCATAGTATAATAATCATAAAATCAGAAATCTGAAGTAAAATCCGATACAAGCAAACATGGCAAGGCTTATAGCAGATACATGACTGGCATCTTTTATTATTATTATTACTCGTCTTACCCTGATGTCTAGATATGTGAACTAGCGTCCCAGCGCACATATATCCACATCTGAGTAAAGCAAGATTGTTATTGGAAACCAACGGGGGTATCAACGAACAATGTTTACAGTGGGTCCCGTACATACCCGGGACCACGGCCCAGGATTGTTCCGTTGCTTGGTGGACGGAACCTGCCGCAAGGCGATCAGGAGGGTCTTATAGAATGCCCTTATCAAGATGGTACCAAGAAGGAGGGAGCCAGCACTCCCCTCGGTCACCTGAAGGCCCACAGGTCAGACCGGAAGTTTTAGTTGCACAACATGCCTAGTACCACTGTAAACATGAACATATATTGATAGCCGCGAGTTTCCCCCGACCCGATGCAAGTTGTTCCATTTTATGATTTATTATGTAGTTATCAATTTACGGGAATAGCAGGTACAAGACATGATCAGGAGTTCAGGAGTACATAAGTACTGTAGATTCAGGTCACTGTATATGTAATACAGGATAACAAGTACAAGGTTCAAGTCACTGCATGTAATGAAGGATAACAAGTATAGTATTCCCGTAAATGTGATAATCACAGGTCAAGTTTTAATATATCAAGAGGCAAGTGATAAGTCATGACATAGTAAGAAGTAAGTGTCAAGTAGTGGTAAGTCGGTTGTCAGGTGATGACACGACAGTTATCAAGTGATATAGACGGTGTCAGGTATTAGCATGTAGATGGTAGATATCAAGTAAAAGCATGTCAAGTGTTAATATATCAAGTGTGTACTTGTCAAGTGATAGAATAATAGTTGAACACGATCAAAGAAAGTGTTAGTTCCAAACAGCATAAATTGTGAATAATACAAGTCGACCAGATAAAATGGAAAAGTCAAGAGGAAAGCGAGAACACTCGCCTAAATCCTTGAAAAACACGGTGAAATCTCCGATCTCCGGAATCTAGAAAATCAACGTGTCAACGCGTTAGAAAGAAAGTGATAGAGAGAGGAGAAAATCAAGAGAGAGAAAGAGAATGAGAGAGAGGAGAGAGAAAGTGAGAGCTAGAGAGAGAAGTCCATGGAGAGAGAGAGAGTGTACATGGAGAGAGAGTATGTACAGTGGGACGCGAGTTTGAGAGTGAGACGCGGGGGTCGCAGACGCGGGAGTCGCGTCGCGTAGATGTCACAAACGCGAGGTTCGAGACCGGCGTTCAAGTTATAACATGAGAAGAACACAGACGCGGGCATGAGCTCCGCGTCGTGTTGACACGAGAAGGACACAGACGCGGACATGAGCTCCACGCCGCGTCAATACAGGAACGCGAAGGCCGCGTTATACAAGTATCAAGAACGCGAAGATTCGCGTTAAGGAATTGCCTAGACGCGGGGTAAACTCCGCGTCTAGAAATCAACAGAGAGAAAGAGAGAGACAGGGAAAGAGGGAGAGTGGGACGCAGGGAAAGGGGGAGATGGGACGCAGGTTTTGGGAGAAAATAGTGAAGGAAAGAGAAGGGAAAGGAAAAAGAAAGGAAAGAAAGAAAGAATGAAAAGAAAGAAAGAAGGAAAGGAAAGAAGAGAAGGGAAGGGGGTTGGTGGCCGGTCATGGCCGGTGGTCGCCGGCGGCGGCCGGAGATGGCCGGAGTTGGCCGGAAACCGGTAACCCAAACGATATGTGGAGGGGTGCAAGTGTAGTTCATTTGGTAAAAATGGAGTTTTGGAAACGAGGCTTCGGAGAACGAAGCTATACCTCGTTAGAAAGAGTGCTCCGAGGAGAGAAAGATGGCGTGATTCGTGGTGGCCAAGGTGGTGTAGGTAGTGGTGGAGAAGGAGGAGAAGGTGGTGGTGGAAATGGGTTACTTTGGTGGAAAGAGAGGAAAAAGAAGATGGTGGAGATGGTGCTGTTGTGGTTGTTGTTGTTGGAATGGAGGAGGAGATGGAGGAGAAAGAGGTGGTGGTGTTGGTGGTGGAAAATGGAGGGAAAAATGGTGGAGAATTGGCCGGCCAAGTCAAGCCCATGGCTGCCATTTTCGTGGCCTGCAAGCTTGCTGGAAATGGAGAAGGAAAGAAATGTGAAAGAGAGAGAGAAGAATGTAAAGAGGGGGTGTATATATAATGGGGGAAATATTATAATAATGTAGCCAATCCCATCATATAAAGTGAAACTTGCGTTTCATACAAAAGAGAAGAGCTGCGTCTCAATAAAGCAAATCCGCGTCTAGGCAAAATAAAGCCAGACGCGGAAATAAAAGCTGCGTCCGGGAGGAAAAACGCGAGATTCAGAAAAGACAAAAAAGCATGGTGATAAGACTTAGAGTCGATCTTGCAGGACAAGCATTAAATGCAGTATGGAGAGGATCTCTGCATTAAATGTGGGTTGGTGAAACTCGCGTCTAGCGAGGAGAGAGAAAAGAGAAAAGTAGAATATCTGGATAATATTCCGGTATCTGGAAAAACACCGAAAACTCCGGAAAAGTCCAAAAAATAAAGTATCTTGGAAAGCTTCCCAAAAATTCTCAAAAATAATAAATATTATATAAAGATTTTTAGTGAAAACGGTTTCCAGAAATTCAATCTCATTTTCAAAATAAAAATCCTGAACTCAAACGTCAATACTGGTCTACACCGGGTCGGCCGGATTTTGATAAAATCTGAAAAATCTCAGAAAATGCCAGAGAGGAGAAAATATAATTCTAAGAAGTAATATAAAAACAGAATTCAGAAATTTGATTCTAATTGTAAACTAAAATTCCTGGAATCAACCAGTGATACTGGCTGACACCAAATCCAGTGGAATTTCGATAAATTTAGAAAAATCTCAGAAAAAGTATTTAGATAGAAAATGTGATTTTAAGAAGTTATGGGAAAGTCGTTTCTTGAAATTCAACTCTGTTTGTAAATTAAAAATCCGAGAATCGGTCAGTGGCACTGGTCGACACCGGTTTTGACGATTTTCAACTTAATTAAGAAAAATTCTAGAAAATCATAGAAAGTCTAAAATATTAGAAAACGATATTTGAAACTGAAATCGGTTAAATCAGAATACCAGAAAGTCCAAATCGAGCAATACTCTAGGATCGGTCCCCCGGTTCAGAGTAGGGCTGACTCCGAGTTCACGAATCCAGATCTAAGGCAAAACGATCACATAAATAATCCATAATATAAAACAAATACAGGAAGTAAACCAAAAATACGATCAAAAAATATGAATACGCAACTAAATACGTGTTTCGGGAGCGGGGTGTTACAGATAGTCTCATGAGTTATGCCATATTGTTCACAAAATTCATTAAATTGTTTAAATTCATATTCACCACCTTTATCAGATCTCAATCTCTTGATTTTCTTATTTAGTTGATTTTCAACTTCTGATTTATATTTCAGAAACATTTCAAAGGCTTCATTGTAGGCTATCAAAAAATTACTAAGAACAAAGCTTTAGACGCGAACCTCGTAACCGCGGAGGTCGCGTTCCAACCTCAGACGCGGACATCGCGTCCTCTGTCAGACGCTGAGGTCGCATTCTAATCTCAGACGTGGAGGTCGCCAGACGCGAATCTCACATCCTCTGTCAGACGCGGAGGTCGCATTTCAATCTCAGACGCGGAGGTCGCCAGACGCGGACCTCACGTCCTCTGTCAGACGTGGAGGTCGCGTTCCAATCTCTGACGCGACGGTCGCCAGACGAGGATCTCGCGTCCTTTGTCAGACGCGGCATCGCCAGACGCGGACATCACGTACTTTGTCAGAGACGGAGGTCGTCAGACGTGGACCTTGCGTTTCAACTCAAATGCGAGTGAGCAGCTTCGCATTCTAGCACAGACGCGGGCCTGTGAGCTCCGTGTCTCAACATCAGAGTAAGGTCCGCGTCCAATGCGAGACCCGCATTTCTGTTGTAACTGACAGCTATGAACTTGGTCAGTTACACCCCATTTTCTCTCCACATAATGTGGGATAACTTTCCATTATGGAGAGATTTAAGGAGTTGGTTACACACCTCCCATGATGGAGAGATTTAAGGGGGTGGTTATACCCTAATTCCTCTATAAATAGATATGAATAGCTAGAGAAGGGGAAGCTCTCGAAGGGGACCTCTAAAAGAAAGGGGGCTAAGGAGGAGAGTCCTGGTGGAGGAATCCAAGAAGCCATAGGCAAGGGGAGAGCTACCTCAACAGAGTTCAGCCTCGAAGCTCTTTTAGCCTGGGAAGAGTTCAACTCTTTTTGTTAACTTGCTGAGTCCAAGTTCTTTAAATCTCTTTGAGATTCCATTATTGATGGAGCTGTGCTACTCCACCAGTAGATCCAAAGAGAGGATCTACAAGAAAAACTTGACATTTGGCCGGTCAACGAGGAACAAGACTCACTCTCCACCGCCACGTGAAGAACCCACCTTTAAATAAAGAGGAGAATCAATCAAAAGTTCCCTCTCTTTTGTAATCGGATTATATCCGTTGTAATCTTCTATTCAATTAAAAGAATTTTACAATTGTGATTTTTTCGACACGTACAAAAGATGGCGACTCCGCTGGGGAAACACTTTCTCAACCGACGAGAAAGTGGTGGCGCAAGCCAACGTCAAGATGCTTGGATTCACAGTCAGATCGCTTTTGATGAATTCAACTACGAGAAGTTGAACTCCCCCAAAGCTTCGGGAGTCTCCTGTGGAGATAACGTGGTCAGGCGCAATGTCTTCTTAGAGACCCACGCCATGACCCACGGTTAAGATGGCAATAGAGACCAATCTCCCCTCCATCATTTATCAAGGCACTTCCAGTTCCGGACGCCGGGGGTTCTTAACAATTTCTGCGACTCAATCGGAATGCCGAGAGACGGCGAAGGCGTTGCACTCATCGTTAGCAGACAGGAGTAGTTGCAACAGCATATGTGGCCCGCATCAATGTCTCCTACGAGACCCGCGAGGCCAATAATGATGAAGGCCAATCTCGCCGTGCCTCTCTTCTCCAGACTCCTCAACTCCAGGTTACTGGGGGTTTCCAACAAAGCGTAACTGGAATGCTAAACGTCGAAAAGGCATCACGCACAACGACAACAGATGGAAAAAGCTGAAAAGCGCCATCTGTTCAGCAGATATAAAGCGTGGGGCTTAGGCCCACGTTTCTTCTGAGCAGCACGAGTCTGTTGGCCCAGAGGCCTTCCACTCTAGTTTTGATGATGATTAACTCATGTAGTTATATTTACTAATAATCTTGTGATGTTTAGTTTCAAATCATTAATCAACATATTAGTAGGTGATTAGCTTCAACAAAGGTGTTTTGGAGCTTCTCACATGGTGATTCAAGAGCCCGAGCATAAAGATCATACATAGCACTCGTCAGAGTCTAGCTCGGTGGATCACGGAGTTTTGGATCGAGTCAACTTGAAGATAGAGATCGTCAAGAAGACTTAGGTATCCTAGTTTAGTTCGTGTTTTAGATCCATGTGTAAAGATTAGATAGTGTGATATGCTCAAGTTCACAATACACACACGTTTCATGTTTTGGATATTGGTTTTTCGGTTTTTGGTTTAACCGATATTGGTTTTCATGAATAGATAGTATCAATACAAGTTTACTTTGTTTAAGTGTATATTAGATATATTCTATATACATGTAAGCTTAATTTCCTAGACAAACTTATGTTGAGATGCCTATTCATGAGGTTTGGTGTTTTTAACAAAACATATTTTTGGAAATAAAAGACAAAAACAATGATATGCATATGTTTCATGTATATTGGACCTATGTCCATATGCAACATGTTTTAAAATGATTAAGTATCATGTTTTTGTATTTGGATATGTTTTGGACAAAGTTTATTGAAAAAAATCTAAGTTTGGAAAAATACAGGTTTTGGTTTTTGGAAATATTTGTAAGACACAAAAATGGTTTAAAATGTTTGATATTTGTCTTGAAATTTTTATCACATGTTTGTATATCAATGAAAAATGATAAAACTATTTTTGTGAAATTTTAGAAGATTTATGGGATTATTTAGAATAATTTTTAACTCAGTTTTCTGACCCAGAACCCAGCCTGCCAGGCTCTGGCGGTCGACCGGGCCGCTCGACCGAACCCAGAGTCGGTCGACCGACGTGTACAGCCTTGTGCACGTTGGCCAGGTGCATGGCACGGTCGACCGGGTTGGTCGACCGGCCAGAGAGCTTTGCTCTCTGGTTTTGGGCGGTCGACCGGGCGGTCGACCGGCTTCTTCCAACGGTCAAAAATATGACAGTTGGTGGTCGACCGGGCGATCGACCGCCAGCTGTCACAGGCTGAAAAATCAGCCTAACGGCTAGTTTTATTTTGAGGCTATAAATACCCTATTCCATTGGGATTTTGGTTAAGATTTTTAATAAGAAAAATTCCTACTTTCTGAAGTGTTTTTTACAAGATTTCAAAAGTGTTTTAGAGCTTCAAAAGATCTATCTTATTTGTTTTAGGGTTTTCAAAAAATCAAAGAAAATAGAAATTTGGGAGATTTGTATTGTTCTTCAATTTTATCATCCTCAAAGTGTTTTCCTAAGTGTTTTTCTTTGAGTTTTTATTTTCCAAACTCTTGATTTTTCACACTTGAGCTATATCTCCTATCCTATCTATTTAGGATCATTTATTTGTGGGAAAAGGATTTGGTTTGTGGTTGAGATATACCACCTTGTTGTAAACCTTTCTTTGTGGTTGCTCCCTCTTCGGTAGAGGTGGATTGTGCTTATATCCCTCTTCGATAGAGGTGAATTTGGTGGAGTTCGGTACTCCGGTCTTCGGTAGACCATTTGTATTGCCTCGGTGGAGGTTGTATTGGTTGAGAGAGGAGTTCGGTACTCCTAGTGGATTGAAAATCCTTCTCGGTGAAGGTGGGGACGTAGAGCTCGGTGCTCGAACCTCAAAACACATCTACTTGTTTGCGTTTGATGATTGGCTCTCTCTGTTTTATTTGTGTATTGCATCATTCATATTGTCATATCTTATATGCTTGTGTTGTGCCTTGCATTGATTCATATTGCTTATTCCTATATGCTTGGTTGTGTTTGCTTGTGTGCCTCACTTGTGCTTAACCACGAGAGCTTCATATAGCACCTCAACTCTTATTCAGAGGAATCAAGAGGAGTTAGTCCAGAGCCCTTCACGGGGAATTCGGCTACACTCGTTGGTTGCACTAAGTGTTATTGCAAATTAGTTTTATAATTCCACATTTAGTTCTTAGATTAGCTTTATCGCCTATTCACCCCCCTCTAGGTGATTTCAATTGGTATAAGAGCCTACGCTCCTGATATTTGGTTTAACCACCTAGGAGTGAGATCTTGGTTTGCTAATCTATCATTTGCATTTGCACGTATATTTGTTTGCACACACTCATGGATTGCTTGTCACCTCCCATGTTTGATGTTTCCAACATTGACACATGAAAATTTACGATGTCCTTGTATTTGAAAACCCTAGGCTTGCATGTTTTCCTTGCCGCTACCAAGAAATGCTATCTTGGTAACCGCAATCATATAGGGGCCAATACACTTGCCCTTGAGGCTATTAGAAGCACGCTTAACAAAGAATATCTTATGCTTGTTTCTAACTTTGATTCCGCCTTTGCAGTGTGGAACAAGTTGACTTCCTCCGAGCTTCAAATGCCCAAAATCATGGAGGATGAATCTAGTGGAGAATCCGAGTCACAATGCTTCATGGTCCAAGGTAATGACTCCCTTGAGGCATTTTCGGAATCTCAATTAGATTGTGATGATGCTAGTTCATCTAGTAATGAGCACATTGATCCTAATACTTAAATGAAGAACTTTCTATTGTTTGTGAAAAATTGATAGAAAAATATAATCATTTGAAAAAGAAGAGTTTTGAACTTAATAAAGAAAACAAGGATTTATGTTCAAAACTAGATTTGGTTTTACAAGATAAAGTGGAGATTTCTAATGAAAGGGATTCATTGAAGTCTAAACTTAATCTTGTCTTAAAGAAAAATGAATTTTTGAAAAATAAAAATGATTGTGAAATAATTTTGAAGAAAAATGAAAACTTGTCTTCAAAAGTTAGTTTTGTTTTAAAAGAAAATGATTCTAAAAATTGTTTCAATTTGAAAGGATTTAGAAGTTTGTTTAAAAAAGAATATTGTATTGTAAAATGATATAGATACACATATTTGCCATGTTAGTGTAGCTTCACCCAGCACACCTTTTGCATGCTCCACTTCTTCTATAATTAAAAATGATATAAATTTGTTAAAGAAGAATATGGATTATTTGGGCTCCACTTTGAGCCATTGTGTTTTGAGTCATACACGTTTGGAATCTTTGTTTCGAAAGAAACAAGTTCCATCTATGCATGTACACCCTCCACGGCATACACATGCTCCTTACGTACACACCCATCATACTATGTATGCTCATGTGTACACTTGTACACATTGTGGACGTAAGGGCCATCTTGCTAAATTTTGTTTTGATTGTATAAATGATTGTAATTTAGCAAATAAATTTGTTTGGGTTAGAAAAAGTACTAACCCCCATGGACCCAAAAGGATATGGGTATCAAAGACTACCCCTATTGTATTTGATGTAGGTGTGGGCTCTCACATGACCTGAGACTATCGGTACCTTGTGGTGGATGCGTTCCGAGCTTAAAGATTACTATTTGGATGCATCACTTTCAAGGGATGTTTTGGTGGGAAGACCACCTTGGTTTGGAGAACTAGAGAGGTGCCCTCATCGGTTTTGGTATCGATCTCTAACTCCCGTTTATATTTGCATGCTTTCCATGTTCAGTGTTTATAGTATGTTTTGATGTTTATTGATTATTATGATTATGCCATATTAATTAGATTAGTGATATACATGTTAGTTATTTGAGACACCCATGTTTAATAAGGACTTATATCATTGTGTTCTCACTTTGTTTTAAGCTAATATGTATGTCCTAGATCTAATGCATGTGTATAAACATAATGATCATATGGATGTTTATGATTTTTGTTTTGATGCTTTATGTTTTGATTAGTATGTTAAATACCATGATTATTAGACCATTGACATACATGTATAGCTTTTGAGATCACCCATGTTCATATGGATCATTCTTTGTGTTCTCACATATGTTTAGCTATTATGTATATCATAACTCTAATAGCATGTGGATTTACATAATGATAAAATTTATATTTATCATGTTGATTTATGTCTTGGTTTATGCTTCATGATTTGATTACATGTTTAAATGTTAGTTTTCATTAAAACTAGGATATATATACTTGTACATATAGTGGGCTACAAATAGATCATTTATATGTGTTTGTGCTTAAATGCTCATTTGTACCCATTAGATGTGCTAGTATAGTCTACTTTTGATGATTCATGTATTTGACTTGTATTCCTATTTTATCCACGTTTTCATGTTTATGTGTTTTCACTTCATGTATATGTTTATTTTGCCAAACCTTAAGATATACATGTATACCCCATGAGTCATTTGCTTTTCATGCAAATCTTTATTATGGACTCAAATTGTGTTTAGGGATATGTATGTATACTTCTTGTTTTGTCAAAACATACATATGCCTTGAAGTATAAATTATTTCTAATGAAAATTTAGTTTTTTTGTTTTCATGTTTAAAGGAATTTCACATGAGCTTATTGACTATCTTTCATGATTATGTTCTTCACATTTTATTTAAATACTCACCTTTATTGTTTACTCATGTTTTGTTTTCATGAGTCATATTTATACTTCATTGACCTTGAGTGTTGGCTATCATGTGAATTTCATGTTTCATGAAAAATATTTTGTTTTTATTCCTTACTTGAAGGATTTCGTACTAGTTTACAAGTTTTTTCATTTAACTAGTTGCGGCATTCTTCGTTATGGTAGAGTTTTCAAACATACTATATTTTTTAAACCTATTTTTGAAAACCCCTACCTTCAAAGGGCAGTTGGATGAGAGACCATGCACATGTATGCTTTATAGTGAAAATCATTTTAAACTTGAGCATGAAATGGGTGGTAAATTATATGAGGTATACACTTGATTTTATTATTATTTCAATTTGGTATCATTGGACTTTTTCAATTGGTATCAATATTGACATTTTTGTATACTCATATATTATTTTTGTGTATGTATGCTTTCATTTGGTATCATCTATTTTGATTGGTACTCATTTTTCATACACCTATACATGTTTTACTTGTGTTTACTATATTCCTATATTGTTGAGCACAAATTTTTGATTATGCAAAGCTTGAAAGTTTAATGACTATCATGTTTTTATTAATGAGTTCACAATTGGTATCAAGATTTTATTTATTTTCTCACAATTGGTATCAATGCCTTATTTACTTTCAAGTGGTATATGTTTACTTTCATTTGGTATCTAAATGTACTACTTTGACACATTTTTAATTGGTATCAAATTTATTTTATTGAGAAAATTCGAAATATTTTAATAAGAATTATGAAAAGTGTTTTGATTTATTTTGCCAATATATAAGGGGAGCTTAACATATCTTCTACATATAAATTCATGTTGTGTGTATCCTATATTGATGAGCTTGACAATTCTTCTTTATGCGATACACGTGTGTAGGGGGAGCTTCACATCTCTTCTTATACATTGCATATTATGTATTATGTAAATTAGGGATTGTCATCCTTTCTTCATTTAATGCATATATGTAGGGAAGTTAACTTTGCGTCTTCCTCTTTATGAATGTATATCACATATATTCTTATTATTGATAACCCCTTTATTGATTCTTTGTTTCAGACAAAAAGGGGGAGAACATTGTTTTGTTTTTTTATTTTAACCCCTTTGTTGATGATTGACAAAAAGGGGAGAAGTATTTGGTATATATGCATGTTTTTAGGATTTATGTTTATGCATATATGTTTTGTTTTGCAAATAGGAGAAAAAGAATTTATGAGTTTTATAGAAAAAGAATTTATGAGTTTTATGTTTGATTGGCATGTTTATCTCCTTATATTTGCATATATGTTTATTTATGCATGTGCTTCATTGCTATATCTTATTGCTTATTTCCTATGCATGAGTTAAGGGGGAGCTTCTTTGAAGTTTAACTTTAATCCATGCATATATAACTCCATGAGTTTTGTCATCATCAAAAAGGGGGAGATTGTTAGCCCAGAGGCCTTCCACTCTAGTTTTGATGATGATTAACTCATGTAGTTATGTTTACTAATAATCTTGTGATGTTTAGTTTTAGATCATTAATCAAGATATTAGTAGGTGATTAGCTTCAACAAAGGTGTTTTGGAGCTTCTCACATGGTGATTCAAGAGCCCGAACATAAAGATCATACATAGCACTCGTCAGAGGCTAGCTCGGTGGATCACGGAGTTTTAGATCGAGTCAACTTGAAGATAGAGATCGTCAAGAAGACTTAGGTATCCTAGTTTAGTTCGTGTTTTAGATCCATGCGTAAAGATTAGATAGTGTGATATGCTCAAGTTCACAATACACACACGTTTTATGTTTGGGATATTGGTTTTTCGGTTTTGGTTTAACCGATATTGGTTTTCATGAATAGATAGTATCAATACAAGTTTACTTTGTTTAAGTGTATATTAGATATATTCTATATACATGTAAGCTTAATTTCCTAGACAAACTTATGTTGAGATGCCTATTCATGAGGTTTGGTGTTTTGTGTTTTTAACAAAACATATTTTTGGAAATAAAAGACAAACAATGATATGCATATGTTTCATGTATATTGGACCTATGTCCATATGCAACATGTTTTAAAATGATTAAGTATCATGTTTTTGTATTTGGATATGTTTTGGACAAAGTTTATTGAAAAAAATCTAAGTTTGGAAAAATACAGGTTTAGGTTTTTGGAAATATTTGTAAGACACAAAAATGGTTTAAAATGTTTGATATTTGTCTTGAAATTTTTATCACATGTTTGTATATCAATGAAAAATGATAAAACTAGTTTTGTGAAATTTTAGAAGATTTATGGGATTATTTAGAATAATTTTTAACTCAGTTTTCTGACCCAGAACCCAGCCTGCCAGGCTCTGGCGGTCGACCGGGCCGGTCGACCGGACACAGAGTCGGTCGACCGGTCGGTAGACCGACGTGCACAGCCTTGTGCACGTTGGCCAGGTGCATGGCACGGTCGATTGGGTCGGTCGACCGGCCAGAGAGATTTGCTCTCTTGTTTTGGGCGGTCGACCGGCTTCTTCCAACGGTCAAAAATATAACCGTTGGCGGTCGACCGGGCGGTCGACCGCCAGCCGTCACAGGCTGAAAAATCAGCCTGATGGCTAGTTTTGTTTTGGGGCTATAAATACCCCATTCCATTGGGATTTTGGTTAAAATTTTAACAAGAAAAATTCCTACTTTCTGAAGTGTTTTTTACAAGATTTCAAAAGTGTTTTAGAGCTTCGAAAGATCTATCTTATTTGTTTTAGGGTTTTGAAAAAATCAAAGAAGATAGAAATTTGGGAGATTTGTATTGTTCTTCAATTATATCATCTTCAAAGTGTTTTCCCAAGTGTTTTTCTTTGCGTTTTTATTTTCCAAACTCTTGGTTTTCCACACTTGAGCTATATCTCCTATCCTATCTATTTAGGATCATTTATTTGTGGGAAAAGGATTTGGTTTGTGGTTGAGATATACCACCTTATTGTAAACCTTTCTTTGTGGTTGCTCCCTCTTCGGTAGAGGTTGATTGTGCTTGTATCCCTCTTCGGTAGAGGTGGATTTGGTGGAGTTCGGTACTCCGGTCTTCGGTAGACCATTTGTATTGCCTCGGTGGAGGTTGTATTGGTTGAGAGAGGAGTTCGGTACTCTTAGTGGATTAGAAATCCTTCTCGGTGAAGGCGGGGACGTAGTGCTCGAACCTCAAAACACATCTTCTTGTTTGCGTTTGATCGATTGGCTCTCTCTTTCTCTCTCTCTTTTATTCGTGTATTGTGTCATTCATATTGTCATATCTTATATGCTTGTGTTGTGCCTTGCATTGATTCATATTGCTTATTCCTATATGCTTGGTTGTGTTTGCTTGTGTGCCTCACTTGTGCTTAACCACGAGAGCTTCATATAGCGCCTCAACTCTTCAGAGGAATCATGAGGAGTTAGTCCAGAGCTCTTCACGGGGAATTCGGCTACACTCGTTGGTTGCACTAAGTGTTGTTGCAAATTAGTTTTGTAATTCCACATTTAGTTCTTAGATTAGCCTTATCACCTATTCACCCCCCTCTAGGTGATTTCAGAGTCTCGCATCTCAGACCCTCAACGCGAGGCCTGCGTTTCTATAACTGAACGTGAAGCCCGCGTTTCTATATGAGAACGCGAGGCTCGTGTTTCACCTCACAGACGCGACGCTCAGCAATGCGAGATCCGCGTCTCTTCTTAAATAAAAAACACGAGACCTGCATTTTTGTGTCAAAACGCGAGACTCACGTCTCTTCTGCAGAGGCCTTCGATGGTAAGGGGTCACCGAATCAACATATATACTACTTCAAATCCCAAACAGGGAATGTAGTATCAAACAATGCCATCATGGCTCATTTATTCATCGGTACCCTCAAAGGGTTACCTTTGAATAGTTCATGAAGCTTCATGCCGGCTCTATCAAGAAATGGGTCGACCTCGAGAAGCTCTTCCTTGCACGATTCCTCGAAGATGACACCAAAGTATACTTGTCAACTCTCCTTGCTACAAAACAAAAGAAAGGAGAGTCAATTAGAGAATTTGTGGAGAGATTTCAGAGTATGGTGCTCTGATATCCAAGCAGCATGACGCAGTCTATACTGTTCGAGACTTGCCGCCATAACCTGCAAACCACACTCCTAGAGCAAATAGAAGTAACTCAAAGTCGCACCTGAAAACAACTAGTCTTACAAGGCGAACGAGCAGAAGACATAGTTACAAGAGTAGGCCAGGAAAATTACAAGAGCCTGTAGCATTGAATCTACTGGGCAACGAGGTGATCCGACTTCTACGACTGTCACGTTCAACAGTTACCTCTGAACATTCTGAATCATTCCATCGATGTTTGTCATTCTCATCAAGTTCAACACCACACCTCTGATCAAATAAGTACTCAAAGGGAACCCCGATCTCCCTATAAGTTCCCCGTGGAGTTTATACTTCTTTAATCTATAGAAAGATTTTAGAAGCTTATCTGTGAAACAACAATCCGATGCCTCTGATGGCTAAGGATAGAGGAAAAATTTGGCTTTTAAGTCAACGAAAAATTCTCGACAACTCATCATGCTGGGGGGAATAGCATGGCTAGCCCAACTCAAATGGTAGTTGGTAAAAGGCATATCAAATCCGTTGATAGCTGAAGGTTTGCTAAAAACCTTGAGGGACCTGATCCTGCCTTCCCCTCCAAAATCCCTTACCAATTCCCATCCATGAAATGGTAGGACCACAAAAAGCCTGTGTCTATTTCCCCAACGAAGTAATCACAGATCAAATATGTCAAGTTAGCATTATACCTTTGGCATGTTCACTGTTAAGTTAACATTAAACTTCTAACAGTGATTTCTCTCAATTTTTCTAGTGAAATAAATTACAAGTCGAATCAGTTATGTTAACATTACACCTCTGACAGTAAGACTTTGATGTATCCCCAGGGGGTAAAATTTTAACCTGTCAATTCTCTTCAATAGAATGACAAGTCCACTCAAAATATTGTTATGTTCAAAATCACACCTCTAACATTAAGCAAATCCCGGTCAAGTTAATATTACACCTCTGACCAAAATTTCAACTTGTCAGTCCTCTTCAAAAGGATGGCAAGTCCATCAAACTACTTAAATTGCAGAATCTCTCGGTCAAGTTAATACTATACTTCTGACCAAAGTTGCTCATATTACAATATGAATTGTTGTTAAGTTAACACTACACCTATGGTAGCGATTCCCTCGATTTTCTCACAGGAAATGAAAACACTTAATGTCAAGTTAATATCACACCTCTGGCATACATCTCATTGTTAAGTTAATACTACACCTATGACAATAATCTTTTCTCGAGCTTTCTGTCCAAAGCTGAGATGTCAAATGCTAAGTTAAATATCACACCTCTAGCATACATTTCATTGTTAAGTTAATATTACACCTATGATAATGATCTTCTCTCAAATTTTCCATTGAGACTTTCATGATGCTAAGTTAATATCACACCTCTAGCACACATTTTTGTCAAGTTAATATCACACATCTGACAATTCAATTTGCTCAAATTGCAAACCCAAACCATCATGTTAACATTACACCTCTGATGATAAAAATCTCCATGGATCTTCAACAAATCCAATCCCACTTGTCTCTCCCCAATAGAATGACAGGTCCACTTTAGTTGCGTAGATCGCAACATCAACGCTGTTATGTTAATATCACACCTCTAGCAATAACTTTCATTTCATTAATTTTTAGCAGAGTACTAGTCATGTTAACACTAAAGCTCTGACGATAGACTCAGACATAATTCTTAGCAGATCAAACTCCACTTGTTATTCTCATCAATAGAATAGCAAGTCCACAAAACTTGTTCAAAACACAAGTCCAGATCTTACTGTCAAGTTAACATCACACCTCTAACAGTAACCTTCTCAAATTCTCCCAGTAGAATTATTTCATATTCTAAGTTAACATCACACCTCTGGCAATTAAAACTCTTTCAAAGAAGCTTTGAGCGTGACCTTCGCGTCTCAAGCACAAAGCCGCATCTCAGCAAACTTAAGAGTTGTGTCTCAACAGTAAGTAAAGGTTGCGTCTCTATAGCAATTGAGAGCCACGTCTCTACAACACTTGAGAATCACATCTCAACTTTGATAAAGTTCGCTTGTCCACTTGATCAGTGTGCCAGAACTGTGTCCTCTCCCTTCAAACATAAAGAGTATATCTCTGTTTCTGCAATCAGTTCAACAGTACACTGGCAAGAGTAATTGACAACTCTACCAGTTTAACAGTACACAGAGCAAACAATGCTTATATCACGTGCTAGATTGAGTTTCTAAGACACTTGTGATGATCTTCCTTGGAGGCTTCAAGAAGTTCATCAGTACACTCATGAAGTTCACCATCTAGATAGCATCGAGCTCAGGGCCCCCCAGGAGATTGCCTCGCAGAAGAATGCCAGTCTGATTACATGAAGCCTAAATTCAATTGAAGTCCAAAGTATTTTGAAATCCATCTCATTCAACCGCGAAGTTTCAAAAACTTTAGAGGGGCTATAGGCTATCAAAAAAATTACTAAGAACAAAGCCTCAGATGCGAACCACGCAAACGCGGAGGTTGCGTTCCAACCTCAGACGCGGACCTTGTGTCCTCTGTCAGACGCGGAGGTCGCATTCTAATCTCAGACGTGGAGGTCGCCAGACATGGATCTCGCGTCCTCTGTCAGACACAGAGGTCGCATTCCAATCTCAGACGCAGAGGTCGCCAGACGCGGACCTCGCGTCCTCTGTCAGACGTGGACCTCGCGTTCTCTATCAGACGCAGAGGTTGCCAGATGCGAACCTCACGTCCTCTGTCAGATGCGGAGGTTGCATTCCAATATCAGACACGGGGTCACCAGACGCGGATCTCGCGTCCTTTGTCAGACGTGGTGTCGCCAGACGCGGACCTCGCGTCCTTTGTCAGACGCGGAGGTCATCAGACGTATTGGCCCAAGGTTACAATCACCCGGTTGTTGAGTTTTGATGATTACAAAACACATATAATTATTTGTACTAATCATATTTTAGTGTTTAAGTGTGTTTCAGGGTTCTAAGGATTCAAGATTTCTTCTTCCCTAAAGGAAGGTATTTTTGACTCAAGTTGATTCAATTCGGGTTCAAGGATTCAAGCTTGTATATGGAGAAGCCCTAATTTGAAGAACTTATAGTCACCTAGAATTTTGTAAGAACTAGTTTGTTAAAGAATGAGGTTATGATAAGTTGGCTCAAGAAAACACACACACACTTTTCATTTTTCAAAATACGGTTTTTGTTTTGGTTAGTTGATTTAGGTGCATGTCTTGATTGATATACATGACTCAAAATATTTTACATTTTTACGTCTAGTTTATATCATGTAAACCATCCCTTATAGCATGCTACTTAATCATCTAGCCATTTAAAAATAATTTAAAAATTCTTCAAAGTTCAAATTTTTCCCATAATAAAACTGTTTCAGGCCCAACGGTCGACCGGGCGGTCGACCGAATCTAGTTCAGGCCTGATCGGTCGACCGGGCCAGTCCGGGCCTTGTGGCATTGGCGTGCACGTTTGTGCACGTCTGCCGGTCGACCAGACCGGTCGACCGACTGACTGACTCTTGCTCTCAGGTTTTGTCGGTTGACCGGGCCAGTTAACTAACAGAATAAAAATTTATTTTTTATTTAGCCTCCAGTCGACGACCGGTCGACCGAGTCCAACGGCTAGTTTGCCAGTTAGACTGCCAGTCGACCGACCGGTCGACCGACAGCCGCCAACAGCCCCAACGGCTAGTTTCTTGAAAACTGTTTTCTGGATTTGATGTTGACAGATCTTTCAACTATTTCTGAATTTCCTGAGACATTACCTGACCATTAACCTAGTTTATATGATGATTAGATCTCTTCTAATCCCTATAAATAGATGGCATTGGTCCCTTATTTAATTCAAGAAAAATCCCTATTGTTTTGAGTTCCAAAAAGAAAAGAAAAGTTTTCAAAGCTCTCACTTCCTAAGAGCATTCTTGATTTAAGTTTTTTCAGTGGTTTTCAAGCTTTCTTTACTTTCTTTACAACTGAATTTTTCTCACTTCACTTCTTGAGCCAAAAATCAATCCCATTCTATAAGGAGTTGTAAGAGAGAAGTGTGTGGTCTTTTTGATCACTTGTTACTTGCTTTTTCTTTGTGTTGAGATCCCTCTTGTGTAGAGGTTGGATTGGTGGAAGTTCGGTACTCTGGTCTTGTGTAGACCTCTTGTAAATTCTCTTTGCGGATTTAGTGAAAATCCTTCACGGTGGTGGTAGCGGGGACGTAGAGCGATGGCTCGAACCTCGAAATAAATTCTTGTGTTTGCGATTGGTTTCCTTATTGCTTTTTATTGCTTTACACTTTTATCTTGTGATAGCTCTTACTTGCACTTCATTATTGCTCTGATTTCATTCACTTGCATTTTTCGGTCTTTACTCATCTCAACAAGAAAGCAATTACATGCCTGAACTCATAATCTAGAGGAATCAAAGAGGAGAAGTTCTAGAGCTCTTCACGGGGAATTTAGCTTCAATTTCTTATTTTGAGTGACCGTTTGTATCATACATACATACTTGTTTAAAAAGATCATTAGATTAGCGTTAACAGCTATTTACCTCCCTCTAGGTGTTTTTCAATTGGTATGAGAGCATTGGTCTCTAGACTCTTGGCTTAACAACCTTAGAGAGATCCTATATTGCTAATCACTCTATTCATTTTTCCATCCTCATACACTTAGTAAAAATGGCCGAAGGAATTAAGACCCCACCCAAGTTTGATGGCCTTAACTTTCCCATATAGAAGGTTAAGATGACCGTGTTTTTGTAATCCTTAGGAAGCCAGATTGCAAAGGCGGTGACCAAATCTTTTAGTGCACCCCTTGGTGATGAGGACACTTGGTCCGATATTGCCACGAAAGAATTTGACGCTAATGCTAGGGCACACTATGCTTTGCTTCAAGCTCTTAATGATGATGATATTTCTAGAGTCATTCATTGTAAATCCGCTTATGAGATTTGGACTCACTTACTTGTCACTCATGAGGGAACTTCACAAGTAAAGAGGGCAAAGATTGACCTTCTTCATTCCCAATATGAAAACTTTTCTATGCAAGAGAATGAAACCATAGATGATATGGTTACTAAGTTTATAAAGATTACTAATGGACTTTCTTCTTTAGGTGATGCTATTGACAATGACCAAAAAGTGAGGAAGATCATCCGTGCACTCCCCCCATCTTGGGAAGTCAAAGCCACAACTTTGAAGGAGCTCAATGACAAGGAAGAAATGAAGCTTATTGGTCTCATTGAGAATCTCAAGACCCATGAGATGGAAAGAAAAGCAAGAGAAGAGATGGCTCCTCCCAAGAAGAAAGCTATTGCCTTCAAGAGTTCTTCCACCTACTCCGACGAGGATGGTGAAGAAGAGGATGACGAAGATCTTTCTCTTCTTGTAAACAACGTTCGGAGAATGTACAACAAGGTAAAGTTCCAAAATAGAAGGAGATGGCAAGATAAAGAAGAGAAGAAAATCATTTGCTTTAATTGCCGGAAGCCGGGTCACATTGTGGCGGAATGTCCGGCAAAGGCAAACCCTCCACCTCTAAGAAGCTATACAAAAAGAAAGCTTTAAAGGCTACTTGGGATTCGGAGAGTGAATCCGATGAGGAAGTCGACACCGCCAACATGTGTTTCATGGCAAATGAAAGCACAAGCAAGGTAACTCCCGATACTTCCATTGATTGTGAACTATCTATAGATGAACTAGGAGAAGCATTTGAAGAACTATCTCATAACTATGATTTTCTTAAAAAGAAATACTTGAAAATGAAAAGGGAAAACGAATCACTCAACTACAAAGTTTCCATTCTCACAAAAGAAAAAGATGAATTGTTTTCAACTCTCTCTCTACTCAAAAGGATTTTGATGACTATGAGATTTCTTGCAAAGGTAAATTTTCACAAATTGATGAAAATGAGATTTCTTTGCTAAAGAAGAAAATTGGTTCATTAGGAGTAGTTTTGAAGAAATGTGAATTTGATAAAAATAGACTAGAGGCTATGTTTCCTAAGGATTATGTCCCAAAGAAACATTCACATGCTACTCATGCTCATAAATCACAACCTTTACATCATACTAAGCACCCTAAACATGCCCACACTCCACACACTCATCATGCATTCATGTATGATAAAGTGTATGCATGCATATATTGTGACCGTAAAGGTCATTTGGTTAAATTTTGCTATGACAGGATTAATGCATCGCATAATCATGTTTGGGTTTAGAATACTAACATTCAAGGATCTAAGAAAGTTTGGGTACCAAAGTCAACAAATTTGTTAAATGATGTAGGTACATTCTAAAGCCTAACAACGTAAGGAGTTGTGGTATCTTGATAGTGGTTGCTCAAGGCACATGACTTGGGATATCAACAACTTCGCAACCCGATCAAGATACCATGAAGGTGGCACCGTCACCTTCAGAGATGACGCCAAAGGAAAAGTCATTAGTATTGGTAATGTTAAACTTGGTACATCTCCTTTAATAGAAAATGTTGTTTTGGTTGATGGCCTCAAGCATAATCTCTTGAGTGTTAGTCAACTTTGTGATAAAGGTTTTAATGTTATTTTTGATGACCTAGCATGTAGTGTTATTGATAGACAATCCAATGCATGTATATTTTTCAGATTTCGTGAAAATAATGTATACATGATCGACATGTCTAATATGCTATGCAATGCAACTTATTTGAAAGCCCTCGATGATGACTCTTGGTTGTGGCATAGGAGATTAGGCCACATTTCTTTTAACCATCTATCTAGATTAAACAACAAGAAAATGGTGAAAGGTATTTCTTACTTGAAATTTGAAAAGGACCGCATTTGCGATGCGTGCCAACTTGGGAAACAAACCAAGTCTTCTTTTAAATCAATCAAGGATATCATGACATCACGACCTTTGGAGTTAATCCATATGGATTTATTTGGTCCTACACAAACCAAAAGTCTAAGTGGGAATCGTTTTACCTTCGTTTTGGTTGATGATTTTTCTCATTTTATATGGGTTTTCTTTTTAGAACACAAAAATTAAGCCTTTAAGAAAAGAGTTGAAAAGGAAAAAGATTCTTCTATTTTAAGAATAAGAAGTGATAAAGGTGGTGAATTGAATAACCAACCCTTTACCACTTTTTGTGAAGAACATAGAATTAAGCATGAACTATCTTATCCTAGAACTCCACAACAAAATGGAGTCATTGAGAGGAAAAATCGTACATTACAAGAGATGGCTAAGACAATGATAAATGAGTATGGTCTCCCTCATTATCTATGGGCTGAGGCCGTAACACATCTTGCTACATATCAAATAGGGTTTTTTTATGCAAAAATACTTCTAAAACATCTTTTGAGATTTATTTTTCAAGAAAACCAAATATTTCATGCTTTAAAGTTTTTGGTTGTAAATGTTTTGTTTTGAATACTAAAGATAATTTAGGTAAATTTGATGCAAAATCATATGAAGCAATTTTTGTTGGTTACTCTAACACTAGTAAAACTTATAGAGTTTTCAATAAGTCATCCTTGACTATTGAAGAATCTATACATGTAAAGTTTGAGGAATCTAATGTGTTTGTTGAGAATATTGTAGAAATAGATTCCCTAAATGAAGACATGGAGAGAACTACTTTGAAGGACTCACCAACTCTTGAAGACTTGCCAAAGGGTGATGAAGAAAATGAAGTTCAAGAAGTTGAAGTGGAGACAACTCAACCGCTTCCAAAAGATTGGAGATTCAATCCACATCATCCTAAGGATCTTATTATAGGTGAAGTATCAAAAGGGCTAACTACTCGTTCTAAGCTTCATGATCTTTGTGGACACTATGCATTTATTTCTCATTTTGAACCAAAGAATATCCTCGAAGCCGAGGGCGACTCATATTGGTTGCTTGCCATGTAAGAGGAGCTCAATCAATTCGAGCTAACCAAGTTTAGCATCTTGTTCCTAGGCCCCACGATAGACCAACAATTGGTACTAAGTGGATCTTTAAGAACAAGTTGGATGAGTCAGAAAACGTTGTTAGGAATAAAGCTAGGTTAGTGGCCCAAGGTTACACTCAAGTCAAAGGTATCGATTTTGAGGAAACCTTTGCACCCGTAGCACGGCTTGAAGCCATACGGATGACACTTGCATTTGCCTCATATAAAGATTTTAAACTTTTTCAAATGGATGTAAAAAGTGCTTTCTTAAATGGGTTTATTGAAGAGGAGGTGTATGTTGAACAACCCCCTGGGTTTGTTGATCCTACACATCCGGATTTTGCTTTCAAACTTGACAAAGCTCTTTATGGTTTAAAACAAGCCCCTAGGGCTTGGTATGAAAGACTTTCTTCATTCCTTATTTCTAATGGTTTTAATAAAGGAAAAATAGATACACCTTGTTTACCAAACATGTTGATAATGATATACTTATAGTTCAAATATATGTTGATGATATCATATTTGATTCTACTAATGAAAATCTTTGCAAAGCTTTTGAATCATACAAGAAGGAGAAATTTGAGATGTCTATGATGGGCGAGCTTAACTACTTCCTTGGTCTCCAAATCAAGCAAAGGAAGGATGGGATTTTCATCAATCAAGCCAAGTACACGAAGGAACTCATCAAGAAATTTGGGCTTGAAAGGGCTAAGACAAGCAAAACTCCCATGGCTACTACCACAAAGCTTGACAAGGATGAACAAGGTACAAATGTAGACATTAAACTCTACCGTAGCATGATTGGTAGCTTGTTATATTTAATGGCTAGTAGGCGGGACATTATGTTTTGTGTATGTCTATGTGCTCGATTTCAGTCGTGTCCTAAAGAGTCCCATTTGATTGCGGTAGAACGCATTATTAGATACCTTAAGGGCACCATTGAAATGGGTTTGTGGTATCCGAAGACCGGATAATTTTCAATGACGAGTTTTTCGGATGCCGACTATGTGGGTTGTAGAGTGGATAGGAAGAGTGCAAGGGGAACATGTCAATTTCTCGGTAATTGTCTTATTTCGTGGTCTTCCAAGAAACAAAATTCGGTAGCCCTCTCAACCGCCAAAGCGGAGTATGTTGTGGCGGAGGCTTGTTGTGCACAAGTTCTTTGGATGAAACATACTCTCCTTGACTATGATTTACATTATGACCATATTAAGATATTTTGTGATAATACTAGTACTATTCATATGACTAAAAATGCAAATCAACATAGTAAGACTAAGTACATTGATATTCTGTATCACTTTCTTAGAGATCATTATGAGAAAGGTGATATTGACATTGATTATGTTTCTACCGATTTTCAACATGCTGATATATTTACAAAACCACTAGACTATACTAGATTTTCTTTTATTTGTGGTGAATTAAATGTTTGTGTTATGGAATCATGAATTTTTTTTTAATGTTTACCCTTTTTGATGTATGACAAAAGGGGGGAGAAAAAGTTAGTTTATTGGTTTGAGTTTTGAGTTTTGAGTTATGAGTTATGAGTTATGAGTTTTGAGTTATGAGTTATGAGTTTTAAGTTTTGAGGTATGAGTTTTGAGTTTTGAGTTATTGTTTGTTGAAACTATATGTTTTGAATTCTTATGTCTTTTTATTTATGCCAAGTTCTTATTTTTACTATTCATTCATGTATATAGCCATTCATATATATAGCATGTTTTGAGGGGGAGCTTCTAAGCTCCTTTCCCATTTTTTCCCATTTTTAAAATAACTCATATGTTTTGTCATCATCAAAAAGGGAGAGATTGTTGGCCTAAGTTACAATTACCCGGTTGTTGAGTTTTGATGATTATAAAACATATATAGTTATTTGTACTAATCATATTTTAGTGTTTAAGTGTGTTTCAGGGTTCTAAGGATTCAAGATTTCTTCTTCCCTAAAGGAAGGTATTTTTGACTCAAGTTGATTCAATTCGGATTCAAGGATTCAAGCTTGCATATAGAGAAGCCCTAATTTGAAGAACTTATAGTCCCATAGAATCTTTGTAAGAACTAGTTTGTTGAAGAATGAGGTTATGATAAGTTGGCTCAAGAAACACACACACACTTTTCATTTTTCAAAATACGGTTTTTGTTTTGGTTAGTTGATTTAGGTGCATGTCTTGATTGATATACATGACTCAAAATATTTTACATTTTTACATCTAGTTTATATCATGTATACCATCCCTTATAGCATGCCACTTAATCATCTAGCTATTTAAAAATAATTTAAAAATTCTTCAAAGTTCAAAATTTTTCCCATAATAAAACTGTTTCAGGCCCAACGGTCGACCGGGCGGTCGACCGGACTAGTTCAGGCCTGATCGGTCGATCGCACCAGTCGACCGGGCCTTGTGGCATTAGCGTGCACGTTTGTGCACGTCTGCCGGTCGACCGGACCGGTCGACCAACTGACTGACCCTTGCTCTCGGGTTTTGTCAATCGACCGGGCCAGTCGACCGACAGAACAAAGATTTGTTTTTTATTTAGCCTCTGGTCGACCGACCGGTCGACCGAGTCCAACGGCTTGTTTGCCAGTTAGACTGCCGGTCGACCAGGCCGGTCGACCGACAGCCGCCAACAGCCCCAACGACTAGTTTCTTGAAAACTATTTTCTGGATTTGATGTTGACAGATCTTTTAGCTATTTTTGAATTTCCTGAGGCTATTACCTGACCTTTTAATCTAGTTTATATGATGATTAGATCTCTTCTAATCCCTATAAATAGATGGCATTGGTCCCTTGTTAAATTCAAGAAAAATCCCTATTGTTTTGAGCTCCAAAAGAAAAGAAAAGTTTTCAAAGCTCTCACTTCCTAAGTGCATTCTTGGTTTAAGTTTTTTCAGTGGTTTTCAAGCTTTCTTTACTTTCTTTACAACTGAATTTTTCTCACTTCACTTCTTGAGCCAAAAATCAATCCCATTTTATAAGGAGTTGTAAGAGAGAAGTGTGTGGTCTTTTTGATCACCTTGTTACTTGCTTATTCTTTGTGTTGAGATCCCTCTTGTGTAGAGGTTGGATTGGTGGGAGTTCGGTACTCCGGTTTTGTGTAGACCTCTTGTAAATTCCCTTTATGGATTATGTGAAAATCCTTCACGGTGGTGGAGGCGGGGACGTAGAGCGGTGGCTCGAATCTCGAAATAAATTACTTGTGTTTGCGATTGGTTTCCTTATTGCTTTTCATTGCTTTACACTTTTATCTTGTGATACCTCTTGCTTGCACTTCATTATTGCTCCCATTTCATTTACTTGCATTTTTCGGTCTTTACTCATCTCAACAAGAAAACAATTACGCGCCTCAACTCATAATCTAGAGGAATCAAAGAGGAGAAGTTCTAGAGCCTTTTACGGGGAATTCGGCTTCAATTTCTTATTTTGAGTGACAGTTTGCATCATACATACATACTTATTTAAAAAGATCATTAGATTAGCATTAACACCTATTCACCCCCTCTGGGTGTTTTTCAAGACGTGGACCTCGCATTTCAACTCAAACGCGAGCCTGAGCAGCTCCGCATTCCAACACAGACGCGAGCCTGTGAGCTCCGCGTCTCAACATCAGAGTAAGGTCCGCGTCCAATGCGAGACCCGCATTTCTGTTGTAACTGACAGCTACGAACTTGGTTAGTTACGCCCCATTTTCTCTCCACATAATGTGGGATAACTTTCCATTATGGAGAGATTTAAGGAGTTAGTTACACACCACCTACGATGGAGAGATTTAAGGGGTTGGTTATACCCCAATTCCTCTATAAATAGCTATGAATAGTTAGAGAAGGGGGAGATCTCGAAGGGGACCTCTAAAAGAAAGGGGGCTAAGGAGGAGAGTCCTGGTGGAGGAATCCAAGAAGCCATAGACAAGGGGAGAGCCGCCTCAGCATTGTTCAGCCTCGAAGCTCTTGTAGCCTGGGAAGCGTTCAACTCTTTTTGTTAACTTGCTGAGTCCAAGTTCTTTAAATCTCTTTGAGATTCCATTACTGATAGGAGCTGTGCTACTCCACCAGTAGATCTAAAGAGAGGATCCACAAGAAAAACTTAACGTTTGGCCGGTCAACGGGGAACAAGATTCACTCTCCGCCGCCACGTGAAGAACCCAACTTTAAATAAAGAGGAGAATCAATCAAAAGATTTCATCTCTTTTGTAATCGGATTGTATCCGTTGTAATCTTCTATTCAATTAAAAGAATTTTGTAATAGTGATTTTTTCGACACGTACATTTATCTTTAAATCTTAACAGATAGACTACTGTATATTTAGAACAGTCATCAATAAAGGTAATAAAGAATCTTTTACCACCTCTAATTAAGTTATTTTTTAAGTCACCAAAATCACTATGAATAAGCTCAAGCAATTCAGATTCTCTTTGTACACTTTTGCATGATTTCTTAGTGGATTTAGATTCGACACATATTTCACATTTGTCATGATCAAATATAGTTACATTATACAATAGACCTATATCTTTCATTTTCTTAATGTAAGAAAAACAAACATGTCCTAACCTACCATGCCAAAGATCACAAGAGTCAATCATGTAAGCAGGAGAAGTAGATGCATTTTTGTTCATGATTTCAAGTACATTCAACATAAATAAATTTTGACTACAGTACCCTTTACCAACAAATTATCCATTCCTAGTCATAACAATTTTATCTGATTCAAAGCAGACCTTAACTCCAGCTTTTCTAAGAAGCAAAACAGAAATGAGATTCCAACGAATCTCAGGAACATGAAGCACATCTGAAAGAGAGTTAGAGAAAGTGGATCAATCGCAAACACACAGATATGTTTCGAGGTTCGAGCACACAGCTCTACGTCCCCGCTTCACACAGAAGGATTTCCACTAACTTGTCCATACAGGACTCCCACACAGGGAACCTCCACTGAGGATTTGGGGCAATACAATAACTGGGAGTACACAACTCCTCTCTCAAATATAACACAACCTCTACACTTAGTGGTTAGGCACAAAGCCACTCAAACACAATCACCTCACACTTGAGGGATGGGCACAAAGCCAAACAACCAATCAACCTCTCACTAGAGGGATAAGTCACAAAGCCACCACTATAATAATCAACCTCTATACAAGAGGGATAACACAAATTAGGAGGGTTTACAACTTGGTGATCAAAAGACCACAAACCAAATTCTTTCTCACTAAACAAAGATCCTAATAGATAGGATAGTAGATAAGCTCAAGCATGAGAAATAAAGAGTTTGGAAATCAAAAACACAAAGAAAAACTCTAGGGAAAAACTCTAGATAGAAATGTAAATGAAGATCAAATCAATTCCCAAAGAATATTCTTTTCAATGATTTTTCAACCCTTTAAAAATAAAGATGAAATCTTTAAAGCCAAAAACTCTTTAAAAACTTGCTTTTAAACACTTGAGAATGGGAGAAATTTAGTTTTTGAAAACTTGTTAAGAAACAACTTCAAATAGGGTATTTATAACCCCCATAAAAATTCTGCCCGTTGGCAGCTGACAAGGTCAAAAATGACCTTCCGGTCGACCGGCCGATTGACTGGTCAACGGTCAAAAAATCGACCGTTGAGCCTGCCGGTCGACCGCCCGATCGACCGCATCCAGAACCAGAGAGCCATTGCCGGTCGACCGCCCGATCGACCGGGCTAACCCCCGAGAGTAGGTTGACTTCAGTCGGTCGACCGCTCGGTCGACCGGCCAAACAAGCTGGCCTGCGTGCACGTCCTTGTGCATGTCGGTCGACCGGTCCGGTCGACCGACCACTGGTCTGGTCGACTGTCCCGGTCGACCGTCAGGGCCTGGCAGATCTGGTTATAGGATTTGAAAACTGATTTTTTTATTATCAAATAAATCCCATAAAATCTCTAAAAATTCACAAAAATAAGTTCTTATATTATCTTTGAAATACAAACATGTGTGAAAAAATTCAACACATATTTCAAACCATTTGAACCATTTTTGTGACTTAGAAATTTTGCCGAAAACTAAAATCCGTATTTTCCAAAACTAGGATTTTTGAAATGGAAAATCGTTTTGTCCAAAACTCATCCAAATACAAAAACATGATATTGAAACAACTTTGAGGCATATAGTATATGGATATAATCCAATATACATATAAAGATATATATCAATATTTTTGACATTAAATCCGAAAATAAGTTTTGTTAAAATACTAAAATTTCAAACTCATGAAATAGACTATCAGTAGTAGAAGCATGTATGTATATAGAACAAATCTAATATACATTAAATCATGTAAACTTCTTTTGATTCTATTTATTCATGAAAATCAAGATCGGTTAAACCAAAAACCGAAAACGAATAAACATGAAACTTAAAACAAGTATGTGTGCTGTGAACTTGAGCATATCACACTATCTATTCTTTAACAATGGATCTAAACAATAAACTAAACACTGTACCGAAGTCTTCTTGTAGAGCGCCGTCTCCAAGTCGACTTGATCCAAACGTGATCCACCGAGCTTGACTCCAAACGAGTGCTAGATATGAACTTTGACGCTCGGGCTCTTGAATAACCATGTTAAAGCTCCAAAACACCTTTGTTGAAGCTAATCACCTACTAATATCTTAATTAAATATCTGAAACTAAATATCACAATATTATTAGTAAACAATAACTACATGAGTTAATCATCATCAAAACTAGAGTGGAAAGCCTCTGGGCCAACAATCTCCCCCTTTTTGATGATGACAAAACTCATGGAGTTATATATGCATGGATTAAGGTTAAGCTTCAAAGAAGCTCCCCCTTAACTCATGCATAGCAATAAACATAGTAATAAACAATAATTATATGCAATGAATACTAAACATGAATATGCATCAACATACATAAAATAATGAAATGAACATTCTCTTGATACAAAACTTTTAAAATAAATTCCTTTTCCTTTTTAAAATAAACATGTTCTTAAATAATTGCTCTTGATACCAATAAAAATTTCAATTTGAAAACTTTATCAATAAAAGTAATAAAAGCTCTTGATACCAATCAATAAAAATTCTTGATACCAACTGAAAGATAATCAATAAAAGCTCTTGATACTAACAATAAAAATTTTAACAAAAGTTCTTAATACCAATAAACCAAAATAACAAAATATGTTCTCTTGATACCAATATCAACAAAACATCAAAACATCAAACGATCTCTCTTGATATCAATATGAAACAAACTTTGATATAAGCTTACAAATAAATAATAAACATGCATATAAACTCAAATACTTCTCCCCCGTTTTGTCAATCATCAATAAAAGGGTCAAAAAAACAATAAAACAATGTTCTCCCCCTTTTTGTCTTAAACAAAAAAAATATCAATAAGGGGTGAAATCAAATCAAAACATTGTGATACCAATTGAAAAAAAAATCAATTTAGTGCATCATGATATCAATAAAACATACCAATTGAAAGTACATAAAACAAATATTTTTAATATAAATTTAAATAAACATGTCTATATTATACCAATTGAAAGTAAACAAAACATATTGAAGAATTTAACCAAAATTTTTTATATCAATTGAAAGATATAGACAATCTTGATATAAATTATAAAGATTAGTACCAATTGAAAGTAATTTTTCATTAGGAGCATATGATACTAAAAAAAAACAATATAATTTTTCAACATAAAGTGTGGGAGTAAAATATCAAAGTTAAACAAAACTAATTGAAAGATGAAATATGAATTTTCTCCCCCTTTATAAAGTACCAAATAAAATGATGCATAAGCTTGTATACGATACCGATTGAAAAATAATCAATTGAAATATAATAGTCATTTAAGAAATCAAGCTTAGCATGATCAAAATTTGTGCTCAAAGATATAGAGATATAGTAAGCACAAATAAAACATATATATATGTAAGAAAATTTGAATACCATTCGAAATTGATACTATTTGAAGTGTAAGCATACATATATAAAAAGATATATGAGTATACAAAAAGAATGTCAATAGTGATACCAATTGAAAAAAAATCCAATGATACCAATTGAAAACATAATAAGATCAAGTGTTTAACTCATACTTCCTACCATCCATTTCATGTACATGTTTAAAAGGATTTTTAATAATAAACATACAAGGCATGGTCGCCCAACCAACCGCCCTTAAATGGGTTGGGTTTTCAAAAATAAGTTTGAAAATATAGTATGTTTGAAAAACTCTACCATAATGAAGAATACGAACTAGTTATATGAAAATTTTGAAAAACTAGTACGAAATCCTTCAAGTAAGGAATAAAAAAATATATTCTATGAAAAATATGTAAATCACAAGATCACCAAATACTCAAAATCTATAAAGCCCATATCATACTCATGAAAACAAAATCATGAGAAAACAATACGTAAAGTGAGTGTATAAGAGTTATGTGAAACACATCATCATGAAAATAGGCAATCAAGCTCAAGATTCCTTAAAAACATGAAAATCGTCAACACTAGAAATCCTTCAAGGTATATGTATGTTTTGTATAAACTAGAGTATATATACATATCCAAACATAACGATCCACAAAAGTATATGCATGAAGGCAAGTGGCTCAAGGATGTATATGTATAACTATTAGTTTAGGCAAAATAGACATATACATGAAGTTAAACATAAACATGAAACCATGTACAAAATGAGAATACAAGTCAAATGTATGAATCATCAAAACTAGGCTATACTAGTACATCTAATAGGTACAAATGAGCAGTTAGGCACAAACACATAATAATCTATTTGTGGCTCACTAGTTGTACAAGTATATATATCCAAGTTTTAATGAAAACTAACATCCAAACAAGTAATCAAAATATGAAGCATAGAAATCAAAACAAAACTCATATGATCATTATGGCAAATGCCTATGAATTAGAGTTCTGATATCAGTAATAGCTAAACTATGGAGAGAACACAAAATATGGGTCCATATAAACATGGGTGTCTCAAGTACTAATCATGTATATCACAAGTCTAATAGTCATGTCATTTAACATACTAATCATGAAACATCAAAACATTCTAAAAATGAATAATATGAAAAGCATGTAAACATAAATGAGGAGTAAGAGATCGTTACCAAAACCGATAGGGCAACTCTCTATGTCTCCAAACCAAAGTGGTCCTCCCACCAAACTTCCTTTGAAAGTGATGCATCTAAATAGTCCTCTTTAAGCTCGGAACGCATTCACCTCAAGGCACCATTACTCTCACGTCATGCGAGAGTCCACACCTACATCAAATAGCATAGGGGTGAATTTTGGTACCCAAACTCTTTTGGGTCCATGGGGATTAGTTTCTTTCCTAACCCAAATAAATTTAGTTGCTAAATTTGAATCATGTATACGATCATAACAAAACTTAGTAAGGTGACTCTTACGTCCACAATGTGTACAAGTGTACACATGAGCATACATTGTGTGATGGGCGTGTACGTGAGGAGCATGTGTATGCCGTGATTTGTGTGCATGCATAGAAGGAACTTGTTTCTTACGAAACATGGATTCCAATCGTGTATGGTTCATGGCACAATGGCTCAAAGCGGAGCCCAAACAATCCACACTCTTCTTAAGCATACAAATATCATTTTCAATTATAGAAGAAGAGGTGCATGCAATAGGTGAGCTAGAATGTGAAGCTACACTAGCATGGCAAACATGAGAATCTAAATCATTTTTCAAAGAAACATTTTCATTAGACCTCAAATCCAATTCCTTTGAAATAGAAACAATTTTTATTTTTAAAGATTCATTTTCTTTTACAACAAAATCAAGTTTTAAAGATAAGTTTTCATTTTTCTTCAAAATATCATTACAATCATTTTTATTTTTCAAAATCTTGTTTTCATTTAGGGCAAGATCAAGTTGGGATTTAAGTGAGTCACGTTCACTTTAAATCTCATCCCTTTCTTGCAAAGCAATCTCAAGTCCAGAAGATAAATTTTTATTTTCTTCTTTTAAAGCAAGACTATCCTTTTTCAAAAGATTGTATTTTGAAATCAAATTTTCACAATTTTTAGCAAGTTCATCATTTAAGGCTTGTTTATCCATACACTCATTGCAATATGAACTAGTACTAGCATCTAGTTGAGTTTCTGATTGTACCTCAAGGGAGTCATTCCCTTGGACCATGAAGCAACGTTCGTCGGACTCGTCTCGACTAGATTTCCTCTTCTTATTGATAAGCGTTGGTAGCTCAGGAGATGTCAAAATGTTCCATACTGTAAAAGCGGAATCATAATGAGAAAACACATGTAAATATTTTTTATCAAGGGATGCTCTAAGTGCCTTTAGGGCTTGTGCATTGGCCTCTATATGCTTGCCATCACTAAGGTAGGATTTCTTGGTAATGGCAAGGTAAACTTTATAACCTAGGGCTTTTAAATGACAACTCATCATAACCTTCCATATATCAAGTCTAGAGATATCAAACATGGGAGGGCTATCCATGAGTGCAAACTATATGTGTGCAAATGCAAATACAAATGTAGATTAGCAAAACCAAGATCACACTCCTAGGTTGTTAAACCAATATCAGGAGCGTAGGCTCTGATACCAATTGTAAGTACACCTAGAGGGGGGTAAATAGGTGTATGGCTAATCTAATGAACAAAATGCGAAAATTAAAAATTTTAAATTGCAACACACTTAGTGTAACCAACGAGTGTAGCCAAATTTTCGGTGAAGGGCTCTGGACTAACTCCTCTTGATTCCTCTGAATAAGAGTTGAGGTGCTATATGAAGCTCTCGTGGTTAGACATAAGTGAGGCACACACAAACAAGCCAAGCATATAATATATGAATGAACAGTATGAAATGATGCAAGACACAAAGTAATAGAGAGAGAGTTAGAGAAAGTGGATCAATCGCAAACACATGGATATGTTTCGAGGTTCGAGCATACAACTCTACGTCCCCGCCTTCACACAGAAGGATTTCTACTAACTTGTCCATACAGGACTCTCACACAGGGAACCTCCACTGAGGATTTTGGGCAATACAATAACCGAGAGTACACAACTCCTCTCTCAAATACAACACAACCTCTACACTTAGAGGTTAGGCACAAAGCCTAACAAACACAATCACCTCACACTCGAGGGATGGGCACAAGTCAAACAACCAATCAACCTCTCACTAGAGGGATAGGGCACAAAGCCACCACTCCAATAATCAAACTCTACACAAGAGGGATAACACAAATTAGGAGGGTTTACAACTTGGTGATCAAAAGATCACAAACCAAATTCTTTCTCACAAAACAAAGATCCTAATAGATAGGATAGTAGATAAGCTCAAGTGTGAGAAATAAAGAGTTTGGAAATCAAAACCACAAAGAAAAATTTTAGGGAAAACTCTAGATAGAAATGTAAATGAAGATCAAATCAATTCTCAAAGAATTTTCTTTTCAATTATTTTCCAACCCTTTAAAAATAAAGATGAAATATTTAAAGCCAAAAACTCTTTTAAAAACTTGCTTTTAAACACTTGATAATGGAAAAATTTAGCTCTTGAAAACTTGTTAAGAAACAACTTCAAATGGGGTATTTATAACCCCCATAAAAATTCTGCCCGTTGGCAGCTGATAAGGTCAAAAATGACCTTCCGGTCGACCGGTCAACGGTCAAAAAATCGACCGTTGAGCCTGCCGGTCAATCGCCCGGTCGACCGCACCTAGAACCAGAGAGCAACGGCTCTCCGGCCGGTCGACCGCCCGGTCGACCCGAGAGTGGGTTGACTTCAGTCGGTCGATCGGCCAAACAAGCTGGCCTGCGTGCACGTCCTTGTGCACGTCGATCGACCGGTCCGGTCGACCAACCACTGGTCGGTCAACCGTCCCGGTCGACTGCCAGTGCCTGGCAGATCTGGTTATAGGATTTGAAAACTGGTCTTTTTATTATCAAATAAATCCCATAAAATCTCTAAAAATTCACAAAAATAAGTTCTTATATTATCTTTGAAATGTAAACATGTGTGAAAAAATTCAACACATATTTCAAACCATTTGAACCATTTTTGTGACTTAGAAATTTTGTCCAAAACCAAAATCCGTATTTTCCAAAACTAGGATTTTTGAAATGGAAAATCGTTTTGTCCAAAACTCATCCAAATACAAAAACATGATATTAAAATAACTTTGAGGCATATAGTATATGGATATAATCCAATATACATATAAAGATATATATCAATGTTTTTGACATTAAATCTGAAAATAAGTTTTGTTAAAATACTAAAACTCCAAACTCATGAAATAGACTATCAAACTAAGTTTGTTTAAATAGTTGAAGCATACATGTATATAGAACAAATCTAATATACATTAAACCATGTAAACTTATTTTGATTCTATCTATTCATGAAAACCAAGATCGGTTAAACCAAAAATCGAAAACCAATAAACTTGAAACTTAAAACAAGTATGTGTGTTGTGAACTTGAGCATATCACACTATCTAATCTTTAACAATGGATCTAAACAATAAACTAAACACTGTACCGAAGTCTTCTTGTAGAGTGCCATCTCCAAGTCGACTCGATCCAAACGCGATCCACCGAGCTTGACTCCAAACGAGTGCTAGATATGAACTTTGACACTTGGGCTCTTGAATCACCATGTGAAAGCTCCAAAACACCTTTGTTAAAGCTAATCACCTACTAATATCTTGATTTAATATCCGAAACTAAATATCACAAGATTATTAGTAAACAATAGCTACATGAGCTAATCATCATCAGAACTAGAGTGGAAAGCTTCTGGGCCAACTGTTATCACAATGAATAGACACAGGCGGAGTAGGTCTCTTTTAAATTGGTATATCAATCAAAAGATTCTGAGCCACTCAGCTTCAGTACCTGCCTTCTCTAGGCAACAAACTCAGACTTTATAATGGAGTGAGCTGTGACGGTTTGCTTGGTTGATTTTCAAGACACCGCACGCCCACCAAGTGTGATCACATATCCACTTGTGGACTTTAACTCATTAGAATTAGAGATCCAGTTAGCATCTGAGTATCCCTCTAAAACAGAAGGAAAGCCACAATATGTAAAACTATAATTACTTGTTCCTTTTAGATACTTTAGCACTCGATATAATGCTGCCATTGGTCCTTATTAGGATAGTGAGTGTAACGACTAAGTCGTCCCACGGCATAAGCAATGTCAGGTTGTGTATAATTCATCAAGTGCATTGAACTATCAATGATTTTGCATATTCAAATTGTGACACACTTTGTTCTTTATTCTTTCTTAAGTGAATGCTGCCATTTAAGATGTAGAAACAGGAGTGTAGTCAAAACGATCAAATCTTTTCAACATTCTTTCTATGTAGTGCCCTTATGAAAGCATGATACGATCAGATCTCTAGATATTTTAATTCTAAGATCACATCAACTTCACCCATGTCTTTCATATGAGGATAAAAATAATTTGGTGTCATTTATAATTTCTAAGTTTGTACCAAATATAAGCATATCATTAACATATAAATATATGATAATACCAATATTATCCTAAAATTTAGTATCGATACATTTATCAGCCTCATTAATCTGATAACCATAGGAAATAAGAACATTATCAAATTTATCATGCCATTGTTTGGCGGCTTGTTTTAAACGATATAAAGATTTTACAAGTTTACAGACTTTGTGTTCATTTCCTGTTGTCAGACAACCTTCAGATTGGTCCATATATATTTCTTCTTCTAGTTCTCCATTTAAGAATGTTATTTTAACATCCATTTGATATATCACAAGCTTATAAATAGATGCTAAAGCAAACAACACTCTAATAGATGCAATTCTAGTCACAGGAGCAAATATATTAAAATAATCAAAGTTTTTCTTTTGAGTGTATCCTTTAGCAACCAATCTAGCATTAAATTTATCCAAAGACCATTAGGTTTCAGTTTTCTTTTAAATATCCATTTGCAGCCAATTGGTTTTGCACCTAGTGGTAAATTAATAAGTTCCGAAGTGTGATTAGATAATATTAATTCTAATTCATTATTAATAGTCTCTTTTCAGAATGGAGCATACGGAGAAGAGATAGCCTCTTTATAAGTGAGAGGGTCATCACCAACAAGAAATGTATAGAAATTTTTACCAAAATCAGTTTCTTTCTAACTCTTTCAGTTCTCTTTAGTTCAATCTCTTCATTATCATTAGATTCTTGTGCATGACTAGATGATGAAGTATGAGAAGGTTTATCAATATGAGTTTTCAATAGAAAAATATTCTCAAAATTTTTTGCATTTTTAGCTTTAACAATAGTGTTAATCTCCATAATATTATTATCATTTCTAATCACAAGAAACCTATATGAAGCACTATGATGGGTGTAACAAATAAATATGTAGTCAAAGATTTTGGGTCCTAGTTTCTTTCTTTTGGGTTCAGGTAAATGAACTTTAGTTAGGCACCCCCACACTTTTAAATAGCTTAAGTTTGGTGCCTATCCTTTCCAGATTTTATATGGGGTTATGCCGATTCTTTTATAGGGTATTCTATTTTGAATATGACAAGTAGAGAGTATAGCCTCCCCTACAGATTCAGAGGTGCACCAGAACTTATAAGCATAGCATTCATCATACTTTTGAGTGTTCTATTTTTTTCTTTCAGAACACCACTAGATTCAGGTGAATATGGAGGGGGAGTCTCATAAATTATGTCATATTGTTCACAAAATTTATTAAATTATTTAAGTTCATATTCTCCACCTCTATCTCATCTCAATCTCTTGATTTTCTTTTTTAGTTGATTTTCAACTTCTGATTTATATTTCAGAAATATTTCAAAGGCTTCAACTTTAGATCTTAACAGATAGACTACTATATATGTAGAATAGTCATCAATAAAGGTAATATAGAACCTTTTACAACCTCTAGTTTTGTTATTTTTTAAGTCACCAAGATCACTATGAGTAAGCTCAAGCAATTCAGATTCTCTTTGTACACTTTTGCATGATTTCTTAATGGATTTAGATTCGACACATATTTCACATTTTTTATGATCAGATATAGTTATATTATTCAATAGTCTTATATCTTTCATTTTCTTAATGTAAGAAAAACCAATATGCCCTAACCTACCATGCAAAAGATCACAAGAGTCAATCATGTAAGCAGAAGAAGTAGATGCATTTCATTCATGATTTCAAGTACATTCAGCATAAATAAACCCTGACTACAGTACCCTTTACCAGCAAATTATCCATTCCTAATCATTTCAATTTTATCAGATTCGAAGCAAACCTTAACTCTAACTTTTCCAGGAAGCGAAATAGAAATGAGGTTCTAACGAATCTCAGGAACATGAAGCACATCTGTAGGAGAAAGGATCTTCCCTGAAGTAAGCTTGAGAAGCACCTTTTCCTTACCCACAAAGGGTGAGGGCCTCGAATCGCCCATGAACACTTGTTCACCATCATCAATAGAGGAGTAAGAAGAGAAAGCTCCTCTGTAGGCACACATATGTTGGGTTGCCCTGGAATCAATCACCCAGTTCTTATTATGTGCAACCATGTTAACTTCAGAGATTACAGCAGTAATAATGCCACTCTCAACCAGGCTAGCTTGTGGTTTGAATGGAGCCTCACCAGTCTTCCGGAGCCTGCACCGTGTTGAGTAATGTCCGGGTTTGCCACACACAAAACAGTTTCCTTTCTTCTTGAAAGTAGAGTTAGGGTTTCTTTTCATCTTAGGGTTCTAATTTGATTTGAAGTTTGGCTTATGAAAATATTTCTTTGGTTTAGATGGCTTGCTTTCAATTAGATTTACCTTGGAAGTAAGCTCCTTGGTCCTTTTTGTTTTCTCTCTTTCTTTATTTTTCTCTTCAATTCTAATATGAATTATTACATCTTCAAGGTTCATTTTTTTCTTTTATGCTTCAGTTCTTTCTTGTAATCTTTCCATGAGTCGGGTAATTTTTCAATTAAGGCTCCAGCAACAAAGGCTTCGGGCAGGTGTTGACACTAAAAAAAGATAGTGCTCCCCATTCATCTTCAGCCGGTCTGAACGACGTCTAACTTATTGACATCTACGAAAGATAAGTCGAAGGACAAGCTGATGACCAGAGCCAAGGCAGCAACATAGACATTACTAATCTATTAAAGCAGATAGTAAGTCAAAGTTGCCTATGAAGAAGGCCTGAGCAGGCCTAGAGACACTAAGTTAGCTTAATACTTAGTCTCACATGAGCCCAAGAGATGAGCAATCTTACTTAGCTTCGCAAGAATTCCATCATAGCTCTACCATGGGCTAACTTATAGTTTCGCCCTGGGGTTTTCCATAACTCCACAGAAAGCTAGCTAACAGCTTCGCTAGACGCTCTGCGGAGCCACGCAAAAAAAACAAGCTAACTTATAGCTTCGCTGAGAGTTTACTCCTAGCTTCACCAGAAGCTTCCCTTAGCTCCGCTACGAGCTTATTGGATTAGCCCTGCTGCGGGTCTTTTTATGGTCACCTTTGACCAATCAAATCTCCAGACAAGATCATGTTGATTGAAATCAAATTTGGCAGTTGCTTGCCATGATCGTTTGACTTTCCCAATCAGGTGAGAAGATCAGGGGAGATCTCTCAATTAACTAGAGAGGATCAAGGGAGTATCCCTCATTGAGCGGGGCGAATCAAGAGATTAGCGCTACATGCTATCCTAGCTTCGCAGAAGCTGTTTCTAGCCTCAGAACAAGGCTACATTCCGGATGCAAAATAGATTGACTCCATCTGTTTTCATATTTTTAGGGCAATTATACCCCTGTTCTCCCTATTAATAGCCTACCAGAGGAACACAAGCAGAGGAGGGAGATGGGCAAGGATAGAGAGGAGATTGGCTCGAGAGGCAGCAAGAGGGCTCTACCAATCTTCTGTTCTCCGATTCCCCAAACCAAGCGAGAAGGGAGTCCTATTAGGAAGCAGTTCGATCATCTGGCCGATCGCATCGTCAAAGGGATAAAGTGATCGTACGCTGATCAGATTCCTACATGCACATTTTCTCAGAGATCTCAGAGGAGATCTACCTATAATTTTCTTTTCAATTACTTGTAATTTAGCTCCTCGATCTCTTTTGTAAGTTTTTCCCTTTGTAAAATCAATGAAAAATAAGATGGCGACTCTGCTGGGGATAAAGGTCTTCTGGAGCAACAAGGAGATAGTGTCGCAATGCGAAGGTCAGAATCCTGAGCCCGTTACTTTTGAAAATTTTGTCGTTCATTTCGACTAAGGAAAATTCGAAGAGCTGCTCTCTGAAGGTAGTCCAGTGCTCCACACACGAAAGCATAGGAAGGTCTCGATGGCCAAGGTATTGGAGCAAAAACCAGCCCTAGCTGGGCAAGTAACTGAACGGGCCTCCTCCCAACTCCTCTCAATCTTGCGCGAGGCTAGCCAGGTTCCCTGCGAACCTAAATCTCCTCTTCCAAAGTAGATATGGAGGTCAAAACAGAAAGCTCCGTGTGAAGCTTCAGGCGCAGCTACACCACAGGCTCGCCTACACACGAAGACAAAGGAAAAATGCCTGCCTGCTTCGCCGAGGCTATTAACCGCAAGGCTAGAACGACAACTATGCCTTCGCCTAATTCAGGAGCAGTAATTGCTCGCACCAACCTCGTTCTCACGAGCGAAGTTGCTAATGGCGTGATAAGCACAATACCAGTACCCTAGGGTACGCGCGAGGTTCCCAGCCGCCAGGCTGAGACTAAAGCACTTAGCAGTTCTAACCGCCTTCGCAACAAGGTGGCAAACAAAGCACCACAGCGTGCTTCGCTCCCCGACTCCTCAAGCATTAAGTTCGCTCTTCGGAGCGGAGCTAAGGGATCGTCCCTGGGTGCTGATAGCGGTGCTTTTGCAGCTTCAGTGCCTAAGGGTGCTCTCAAAGTTCTTAGCCGCGAAGTTAGAGCTAAAGTACTATCTAGTGCCAATCACCTCTGCGGTGATGAGAAAAATGAGGCATCTCCTGTGTTTCGCTTCCAAAGCTTGCGGATACCAAGTCCACCCCTCACAGAGTTATGAGCAAGAAGGTGGTGTCAAAATTGCCAGAACACATCAATGCGCGATCTACCCGAGTCTCTGCTCTAAGTCGCTTAAGCTCGGCCAGGTCCGACTTATGAGAGTTCTTAGCAAGCAAACGGAAGTCAGAATTACTCCAGACTTCTCCCTAATGTTGTCAATAAGTGGGATGTTAGTTGGTGACGTTTCACTCAGTCCATTCCCAGCTAGGACCAATCCCCGCCACTCCTCCAAACTGACAGTCAGTCCTTAATCGGCTATCGGTGCAGGGTCTTGTGAAGCATTACGAAAGGAGCGTATCGTGAAATCTACCAGATCTGCCCTTTGCATCCGTCAATATGATCGGAAGGGGTCGGAAACTGCATAGGGGTAGATGAGCACCGCATAGTGCTAACTCTCCTCCCTTCAGTTCTCCAGATCCGGACTATAGTCCGAGCTTAGGCCAAGTCTTGGTGCACTAAGAAGGTGTCTTCCGAAACACCAGATCTAGGGTCGTAAAACCCTACAGTTATGAGTAGCCATCCTCCTCAACTGCAGTAACCTCACCAGAACTAATGAGAGGATTATTCCAATGGTCTGATGAGGAGGACGAAGACAGTGGGTATGCCTCTTCGGCAACAGTCAGCTCGATACGAACAGATAGAATGTCTGTGAATATGGCTGATAATGGTAATGATGACCTTCGTCAACGGTTGAAAGCTCAGGAGCAAACCTCCAAGACCCAACAAGAAGCCTTGGATAACATTCAACAGATGCTCGCTCAACTCCTCACTAGCCGGAATAACAATGATACCGGGAGTAACCATAATGAGGAGGAACATCATAACGATGAACAACCCAAGACTGAGAAGTCAAAGGAAAGTTCTTCTATGGATGCTGAAGTTCTTAAAGGCATCCAAGCTCAGATCGTATCCCTAACCCAGAGGGATGAACTAAAGAAGGTAGAAGCGGTCCGTCCTTACCTTTTGGAATGGGATTCAGCACCATACCCACCAATATTCAAGCCGCTAATGTTACATATGTATGATGGTAAGAGCTCGTCGAACCAGCACATCTATTACTTCCGTTCTCAGACTGGTAACGTTATAGACAATGATGCTATTATGGCCAGACTGTTCATCCACACCCTGAAGGGGGTAGCATTCGACTGGTTCTGAAGCCTTCCTCTAGGCTCTATCAATTCCTGGATTGACTTAGAGACCCGATTTCTTTCTCATTTTTATGAGGATGACACTGAGGTAATCATGGACAAACTCCTCTCTATCGTATAGAGGAAGGACAAATCTATCCGTGACTACATTGAGCAGTTCATAAACTTGTCTCTGATATGTCCAACAGGGATGAAATTGCCCATGCTCTTGCAGACGTACAGGCATAACTTCCTGGACCAAATGGAGATTCGTATGGGGGCTGTCAAAGCCCATACTTGGAAGGAACTTGTCGAGCAAGCTGAGATAGTTGAAAAGTAGGCTAAAAAGTTCGAGCCATCTACCCCTAAAGGCAAATGAACAATAAGGGGCGCGGTGACATGGCGCAGTCTTCCTAAGCCAAAAGGAAAGAGACTATGTCTGTTGAATTGTCAGGGAAAGTTCATTCGAAGGCCAAGAAGAGCAGCTTCAATAATCAGAAGTCTAAGTTTCCTCCAAAACAGTACTCTTTCAAAGACAAGCAAATGGTCGCAATATTCCATTTACTCTATAAAGGGAATAAATTGAAGCTGCCGGATGCTCGACGCCCTAATGAAGTGGGACGCATGAACGTTCCCAACTATTGCCTCTTTCATAGGATGGTTCATCATCCTCCTAATAGGTGCTTTGTCCTCAGGGACAAAATTCAAGCTTTAGTTGACGCCGGCGTTCTGACTCTGAAATCAGAACAAAAGAAAATCACTGCAAGTATGGTGACCCTCGAGTTTGGCAAAACCGCAAAAGTCATAGTTCCTAATGGGTCCTTCCCAATCCCTGAAGCACGGCTAGAAGTAAAGTATCCTTCAGCCAAAATCAAGAGAGTAAGGGTCTTGTTCCCTTGACATTGAAAACAGGGGAAATCATGTGGATACACCTAGACCTTGCCTAAGACGAACAATGGGATTCGAAGAAATCCAAGTCAAAGGGCAAATCTTGCAATGTTATCTGTATCTTGCCGGATGATGGCAATCTCACATCAGTTTCTCTTAGCGATTCTGAAGAGGAAAAGCACGCTTGCACTACGCAAGCCGATGTACCTCAGCAGATGGCACTCAATTCAAAAAATCATACTTAAAACAGTATAAGAAAGTTACTGACGCGACACAACAGACGACGTCAGTACAAATACCCACACCAGCTCTGGTCCCGACGACGGGAAAAGAGAAGTAGAAAGAAATCCGGTTTGACCATGTCCTAAAAAAGCCTTCAGGCCCAGGACTTAACATGCCTTTTCACTTTGACAATTTGACCCAGCTAGCTAATATCCCAGCTCGTATCACCATACACGAGCTCTTCGTCTCTCAAAAGAGACAAGAGAAGCACTTAGGGATGCACTGGCTAACTCAGAATCATTTCTGACATATATGCCAGAATCCCTAGGGGTGACACTCAGCCCTCTTGCTCTGAATGCCATCATGTATAATCGAAAGTACCTGATATTACTTTCATAGCTGAGGATATGTTTCTCAAGGATAATAAGCACGATCGACCTTTGTACTACACCGGATATATCGGTTTGACATGCATTGAAAAGGTACAGGTTGATTTAGGGTCTGCACTCAACATCATACCCAAAAGGCTCCTCTACTTTCTTGACATACCACTATATTGGTTGTCTGCAACCACTACAACAATATACAGTTTTAATGCAGGGAGTAGTCAGCCACTTGGAAAGATTCGACTCAGCTGCCAGACCGGGAGCCTGAAATCAGAAGTGACGTGCTACGTCATTGACGCTGACACGTCATACAACTTGTTATTAGGACGGCCCTGGATCCACGCTAAGTGGATTGTTCCCTCTACTCTGCACCAGTGCTTCAAATATGTTGAAGATGATGCAACAGTACGAATTGTCTTCGCTGAGAATTAACCATTCAAAGGGGTGGAAAACTACTTTACTAATGCTCTCCTATATCAGGAAGTCAGTGAAACGTCAAAAGATTCATTGGCTGACAGATGATAGTAGCAATGAGGCGGATTCAGAGTCTAAAGGAGACACGCCAGCTACTTTGGTCAGTGAACTAATTGTAGCATGTTTCAATAATCCTTAATGTAATACTTCTTCTGAGGATGATGACGAATGGGTGATTAATGATAATGTTTCCTTTGATTATCCTACGAGTGTTGAATTATTTGAATCTATTACGAATAGCTCTCTACACATGCCCTTGCATAAACCAAGTACGTCAAGTACATCTGTGGAATGTGTAGAAGGATCTGTTTTAGTACTTCCCCCATCCAAAGAGTGTCAATCACCAATAATATTCGGTAGAACCTAACTGCAAGGGTCTACGGCCACAGACTCGAGTTCAGACTCATAGACCCCACAAATTTTCCATTATACATAATCAACACAGCATATGATGAGGAAAATGGGATACAGTCTACAGCATGAGAATGGCCTGAATTTCGAAAAAAGAAGACGTGGTTTTCTGCATAATTTTGTACCAAAAGGGAACCGGCAAATTACTATAATAACTCACGCTGGGGGTTGGGATAAATTACACCTCCACCACCTACAACAGTTCAATCCAAAGATAATAAACCAATCCCGTCACGCTCTGCCTCTTCCTCCGAATGGGACTCAGACGTCAGTATGGGAACATTGTTTGAGAATCTCACCGTTAATATGACTTCAAGTAGCCAATTGGAGCCAGTGGAAGCTACTGATGTTGAACCATGGGCTCAACAATTGGATTTCCAGTGGGAAAGACGATTCGAACAAAGCGAATCACCTACTGAAGACAAGGTGATCTAAGTTAATTTGGGTAGTCGAGATCACCTTAAACCTATCTTTATAAGCGAAAGCTTATCACCTACGGAAAAGGAAAAATTGATAGCACTCATAAGAGTGTATATCGATGTCTTCACATGGAACTATCATGATATGCCCGGACTTGATCCACAAGTAGCCATGCATCGTCTGAACATCAAGCCAGATGCCAAGCCAGTTAAGCAACAACAACGCCAATTTCGCCCGAACATTATGATAGCTATTGAAGCCTAAGTCCATAAACTCATTATATGTGGCTTCATACGAGAGGAAGAACATCGGGATTGGGTTGCTAACATCATTCCCTTCTCAAGAAGAATAGAAAATACGAATCTGTATTAATTACCGCGATCTCAATATAGCCTGTTGTTCGGTGGGAGAAATTCGTGTAAAATTTCCTTGAATCAATAAAGAATTACAACGGATCAATACTCTAATTACAAGAGAGGGAAGATGTTCACGCTTGAATCTCCCTTTTGTTTAGTGTTGGGTTCTTGATGTGGCGGTGGAAAGTGAATCTTATTTTTCGTTGACCGGGTGAACGTCAGGACCTCTTGGAAATCCTTTCTTTAGATAATGGACAGAGTAACACAGCTCCTATCCACCAAGAATCTCAAAGAGATTGTAGGCAAAGACAAGCTAACTTGTGCGCAGCAAGTTGTTGGAAGAGTTGAACCTTCTCTTTTTTTCAGTGGAGGTCTTGGTGCTTCTACAGCTCGCAACCGAAATCTTTTTTTTTTTACTCAGAACTTTTCGATCAACCGACCCCTTCTCTATAGCAAACGAGGCCATTTATAGAGGTTTCAGGGGGTGAACGTGTCCCCTAAAAATGCTCTATAATGGGGGTTAACTCTCTCATTACGTGAGCAGTAATTGACCCAGTAATGAGGGCTGTTATAACCGAGACGCGGGTTTTGAACCTTACGCCTTGTTGCTGAAGTAATACTAAGACGCGGGTTTCGACCCTCGCGTCTTGGTGCTGTAATAATGCTGAGACACGGGTTTTGACCCTCGCATCTTGCTACTACAATAATACTGAGACGCGGATTTCAACTCTCGCGTCTTGGTCTTTGCAGTGCTGCTGAGATGCGGGTTTTGACCCTCGCGTCTTGGTGTTGCAGTGATGGCTATGATTAGCCCTGCGCCTGGATTTTGGACTCTGCTTTTTGATGACTTGTCTTTAGTGATTTTTAGACAGCCTACAGAACCCCCTCCAAAGTTTTCGATATTCCGCGATTGACTGGGACAGATTTCGAAATACTTTGGACTCTACCTGAATTCATACTTTTCATAATTGGACTGATGATCATTTGAGATGCCCTGAGCTTGATCTTGTCTGAACTATGGTCTTCGTGAGTGTACTATAAAACCCTTTGAAGCCGCCAGAAATGATTGTGGCGAGTGTCTAGATACGCAGTCTAGACCTCCCCAGTGCTCTGAGCTTATTGTTGGTGTATTTTGAACTAGGGATGAACAATCATCTTCTCGTGCCAGTGTACTGTTGAACTGATTAGCAGAAGCAAAGACTGAATGTAAGTCTTGTAGACACAGGGATCATGCTGCTTTAAAAGATGCAATCCTTACTTGGAGTGGGGACGCCTCTATTAGTTTGATGAAGAAACGCGGCTCTTAGAGGGATGCGATCTTTGAAGTGAAGACACAACTCTACTCTGTTGACCAGACGCAGCTTTAGCCTCGCTGAAGATACGCGACTTTTGGAAGGACGCAGTTTTTGTTAAACACGAATCCGTGTTTTGGGCGCGTTGCCACATATCCGGCAGAGTTGAAGGGACATCTTTCCATTTTGCGTTGCATTTAATATGCATGCCACGCATCAGATGGGAATTAGGCCTCGAGCCAAGCGCTGCGTATCTCTGGGGATCACCGTGCCTATAAAGACAACAGCCTTTCAAGAGTCATTATTAGACTCTTCTTCTTCACCAAGCATTGCATTTAGGGTTAAGAAAAGCTTCAGGCTTTTTCTATTTTCACCGTCTTTGACACTGATTTTACGGTCGAAATGCACCAAAAGCTAAACATGTGGCTTCGTCCTCGAGCAATGCTGCTCCTGAGACTCCGATGGGTGTTTCCTCCACACAGGAGGCCCCTATTTCAGGTAGTAAAACCATTTGATTTGGTTTTCGCCATTGAAGGGGCTTATAGAGTTCTTTCAACTCTGAAGTCCCTTTTGAATGTGAACCACTATCACGAGGCCCGTGCCCGTGTTTGATCGTCAGACGCGATTTTTGAATTAGTGGGCAAGATGAGAGTTTGATGACTTCCGCGTCTTTGCTTTATCAATCTGAGTCCGTATCTGTTTGTTGAACGCGGGCCTCATTGAGCCCTGCATTTTGAGTTCAGCACTCAAAATTTTTCTAAGTGTGAGGAGTTCAGACGCGGACTTTTTGTGATCCTCGCGTCTTGTAAGATTAGACGCAAGTTTTTACTGAATCTCGCATCTGAGTCTGATACTTAGAAATTTTTTTCTTCTTTTAAGTTCTGGATTTTGAAATGCAGGCTACATGCAAGCCTTGCATTTTTGAGTCTAGATGCGGATCCATGGACGCAGCTCTTGATTCTGTCAGGATGCAGAATTCAGGATGCAGTGGAGACGCGGTCTTAGGCTCCTCAAGACTGACGCATGGATCTCAGCTAGTTGATGGGGATGCGGCACTGGCTCAATAGAGAGGCAGCTCTGATCCCTTGATATGGCACAGGCTCAGGCCATATTGAGTTTATAATGGAGATGTAGCTTTCATCTTACAATGGAGGCGGAGTTTCTGGGCTCCTTGAGAGTGAAGCGCGGGTCTTCACTGATTGTTGAGGACGCAAGCTTCAGAACCCAGCCTTTAAGTCTTTGCAAGTTGATGTGAACTCAAGACGTAAATTCTGAATGGACCCAATTCGTTGAGGAGACGCGGCTTTGAATCACTCCAAAAGATGCGGTCAGCTTCCGGGTTCATGAAAGGATGCGGTTTTCAGGACGTGACCTCTGAATCTGTGCTTGACAAGTCAGCGTTGACGATTGGGGACTTGTGTCCTCCGATATTTCCCGAAGCGGCTGTCCACGCGTCAGCTCCTTATTGGGCTTTGACGATCGTGCAGGAATTAAGGCTGATGGCTCTGATTTTTACGCCATTAATTACAGGCCTTATGGTTTGCCTATGAATAGGCTTCGCCTCCCTTAACAATCCATTGCTTAGACTGTTCTCCCTTGAGAGCAGGCGCTCTAAGGGTCTTCATCCTGACTTATTCTTCTTCCCTTAAGGGGGTACATTCCAATGGACAGCGAGAACTCAAAACTTTCATGCTTTCGTTTAATCTTTTTCAGAGATTATCACCGTCAAGTGATTTCAAGATCAAAAGGCATCGCTTTAATTACCTTTTACGGCTGCGCCTTGATGCATAAAGTTCAACCTCTAGAGGGCTCTTCCGAGGGTAGGGACCACTTGTCGCCATAAAATACTCAGTCCCACTGAGTTTCTGCTTTCCTGTCCCTTGAAGAGATTCACTCTCTTGACCTTCTCTTGAAGTCTGACTGGTGCGCCCATTATTTGGAAGTCGCATCTTTTAGACTTCTTGATGAAGCGCGAGTGGTTTGATCTTGAATTCTAACTCAAAATCCTTTGAATGCAAGTGTGATGAAATTTGAACTTGGACTTTGAGACGCGAGCTTTGCATGTAAAGCTCGCATTTGAGGTTTTTTGACTTTAAAGAATTTTAATTCTTTTCGAGGCCTCCGGACTTGGATGTGGCAACTTCTGCATCTGGTCCACTTTGCATCTCGTATTTTGGACGCGGGTCTAAAGCAGACCACGTTCAGATCCGTGCGCATCTGAAATTCACATATTCAACTGCGTCTGCTCTTACAGTCTTGATTTAGCAGAACTTTAACCTTCAAGTTTTTGCTCCTTGCTGGTTCTGGCAGTCTCAGTCAGCCTTTTGCATCTTCGCTGGGTCCTTGGGAGAATATATCGACGAGCGAACTTGTTCGATGGTCGAGCACTGGAAAAATCAAGGCTCCTGTTCATGGGCGATGAGGATTTGCGCGACTGATGACATCCGTCAAGACCTTATTGGACATGATGCACCGGCGGTGCCCCCAGGTTTGTCATGGTCATAGTGGGTATGGTCTTCTTGCAGGTCACAGGAAAGAGGACGTCACCTGTAATGTCTCGAATCCTCTCTTCACCAATCTTACCCCCAGAAGTGACATTGACGAAAAACCCATGCTCATTGGATGACTTTCTGGTGGTGGAGATGTTCATCAACGAAGGACTATGGTCTACACCAGTTGGTCGGGTGGAATCAGAATGTTCTTCTGAATTTTCACCTCAAGAAACACCATTGTTCTTGGTTAGCGATGAGCTTCTTCGATGTTTACGTCGTGCATCATGATGAATCAACATCCGATTGTCTTAATAGTGCTCAGCCCTTCTTCGGCGCTCTTCTAAACATCTTGTATTTGGAGTGGTGGGAATGCTTCAAGGAGTGAGCACAACCTTTTACTGAGAGAGAGAGGGACTTCTTTGTACTCCTCTATTGTAACACTCAATCTTATTATATAAGAGAGCGCTTTGTATCACTTTCATATGTTTGAATATAAATAAAAGTGACACTTTTTCTTGTCTTCTTCTATTGTCTTGAATTCCTTTTTCGTATCGAAAAACAGACAAATAAAAGTATGGACCTTTGACTTTCTAAAAATATGTGATAACCTTAATGAGTCAAAATTTGGAGAAATATCCTATTTCAGGAATTCAAGAATGCTGTCAGAGGTGTGATATTAACTTGACAGGAGTAAGATGGTTCTTGTGGACCTGCCAATCTATAAATGAGAATGAAAAGTGGAATTTGTACCCCCACGAAGGATTACAAATGAGTTTTCATCAGAGGTTTAGTGTTAACTTGACTAAGACTTAGTTGGGGATTTAATGAAAACACTATTAACGGTGTAATATTAACCTAACAATGTTTTTTAAGTGGACTTGTTATTCTGTTGACAAGAATAACAAGTTAGACTAGACTCGCAGGGAATCTAGGAGGACCTTTACCGTTAGAGGTGTGATATTAACTTAACGCGTTGAATTAAATCTTGTCAAAAGTGTGATGTTAACTTGACAAGGATGTGAGTCAGAGGTGTGATATTAACTTAACTAAAGAGTGTTTCAGCTTCATTTGGGAAGACTGAAAGTGTCACTGTCATTGGTGTAATGTTTAACTTGACAGTGAGGGTAATGCTAGAGGTGTAATTTTGAACTTTGCATTGGTCATCTTGACTTTGACAAGGAAGTCCAAGGGAAAGTCATGGCCATATGTGTATTGTTGAACTTAGCAATAAATTGGACGCTAGAGGTGTAATGTTAAACTTAGTATTGCTCATCTCAGCTTCGGTATAGAAGCCTGAGGAAAAGTGACTGTTAGAGGTTTAATACTGAACTTGGTAGCAACTCAATCACTGTTAGAGGTGTAGTGTTAAACTTAACAGTAATTTATCAGAGGTGTAATGTTAACCTGACAGTGGTTGATTTGCGATATGAGTAATTTTGAAGACTTGTCATTCTATTGATGAGATTGACAAGTGAATTTTGAAGTGTCAGAGGTGTAGTGTTAACTTGACAGTGATTGATTTACGATATGAGCAATTTTGAAGACTTGTCATTCTATTGATGAGAATTGACAAGTGAAGTTTGAAGTGTCAGAGGTGTAGTGTTAACTTGACAGTGGTTGATTTGTAATATGAGCAATTTTGAAGACCTGTCATTCTATTGATGAGAATTGACAAGTGAAGTTTGAAGTGTCAGAGGTGTAGTGTTAACTTGACAGATTTGAAGACTTGCTACTCCATATAGAGTTGAGACAAGTAAGGTTTGTACTCGCTAGGGAGTATTGAAAATTTTCATTACCAAAGGTATAATGTTAACGTAGCAATGATTGTATTTTGTAGACCTACCATTCTGTGTATGAGAATTGGTAAGGGATTTTGGAGGAGAGAGTGAAATCAAATCTACTAGGATTTTTAGCGAATCCCCAGCTATCAATGGATTTGGTGTGCCTTTACCACTACTATTTGAGTTGGGCTAGCCATGCTATTCCCCTCAGTATGATGAGTTTTCGAAGACTTATGTTGGGCTTAAAAGCCAACATTTTCTTCTATCTTTAGCCGTCGGAGGCTTCAGATGTTAATCAAGAGAGTAGCTAATACTAAAACCCAAGTTTCACATTTTGTTTCTTTCTCAATATTTACATCATGTATCATGATGCAGCCAGTGCTCGATCAGTTTGACACTGATCTACTGTGATGTGATCTAGTAAAAGAAAGAAGCTCTTCTTGGATCTGGAGTTTTGATCAGAGGTGTAATATTAACTTGATCGGAGTAAGAGTGCTATCAAGGGTAGTATTTCTTCAAGAATCTGTCATTGATAGGCATCATGAGTGTATCACCGTTTGAAGTTTGAGGCGATATGCTCCATTTGAGTAGACTGACTCCACTACAAATAGTCCTTCCCATTTGGGTTAGAATTTTCCTTTTGCCTTATGTGTCACTACCATGGGTCTTTTGACAGCTAAGATAAGGTCACCTTTCTTGAAAGTTCGCTCCTTAACTTTCTTGTTAAAGGCTCTGGTAATCCGGGCTTGGTAGAGCTCGATTTGCTGCTGGGCTTGCAGACGTTTATTGTCTAAAGCCTCTAGTTCTTGGAGTCGCAGTCGATACTTCTCCTCATTCATCATCTCTGTTGTTAAGGTGACACGTAGAGATAGAATTTAGATTTCTAGTGGGAGCATGAATTCACACCCATATGCCAAAGAGAATGGTGTAGCTTTTGTCGGGGTTCGAATTGTCGTGCGATAGGCTCATAAGTATTCACCTAATTTGTCGTCCCAATCACGTTGGCATTTCGAGACGAATTTCTTGAGAAGCTTGCCAATAGTCTTGTTGAAAGCTTCTGCAAGGCTGTTAGCAGCTGGGTAGTATGCTGTTGAGGATACACTTTGGATCCTGAACTTGTTGCAGAACCTTTGAAAAGCCTGACTAACGAACTGGGGTCCATTGTCATAGACAATTCGCTGGGGTACACCAAAACGGTAAATGACATGATGTTTAACGAATTTGATCACATCAGATGTCTTTACCTCCCTCAAAGGGATAGCTTCGACCCATTTAGAGAAGTAGTCGGTTATGGCTAAGATGAACTGGTGTCCTTTGGATGATGGTGGGCTTATAGGGCCAACTACATCCATCCCTCACATCTCAAATGGCCAGGTAGAAGTTGTAGAGCGAAGATACCCTGGCGCTTGATGGATGAAATCGCCATGAACTTGGCAGGCGTAACATCGTTTGGCATAAGTGATGGCATCAGGGATCATCTTAGGCTAATAATATCCCAATCTTCAGAGTTGATCCCCAAGTTTTGGACCAGCTTGATGAGCTCCACACATGGCGTCATGCGCTTCTTTTAGTACCTCTTGTGCCTCTTTTTGTGATACACAGTGAAGCAAGATCCCATCATGCGATCGATGATACAGTGGTCGCATGATTGCATTATAGTAGAATTTGGAGGCTTTCCTTCTAATGGCAGCCGCTTCTTTGGAATCATGAGGCAGGATGTCGTACAAGACATAGTCAATGTAAGGGAATCACCAGTCTCTAGGTTCTGGACCGGCTGACGACTCAAGAGCTTCTTTGACTTGACAGTCTTTTGTCAGCTTCTGGTAATCTTCAGAAGCAATTATTGGGCAATACAAGTCATGGCTGTAAACAAGTATTTTCTCTACTACTCCAGCTGGAATGGCTAAAGAAGCAACGAGAGATGCCAGCGCATCTGCGTGCGCATTTTAATGGCGTGGTACGTGGTCGATGAAAAAGTTTCTGAACTTTCGGCCATAGAGAAAGTTGCGTTGTAATAGGGTACTAAGTCTTCATGTTTGACTTCGTACTCCCCGCGAACTTGGTTAACGATGAGTTTAGAGTCACCATATGCCTCGAGATTTTTAACGCCAATCTCATCGGTGATTTGCATTCCAATCAAGAGGGCATTGTACTCCGCTACGTTGTTGGTGTTAGTCCCGAGATAATGCCAAGTGTGGATCTAAAATAAATGTTAACACTCACACAAGAATATCAGCGTTAAACAAATAAACGTACTTGCAAATAAAGAAAATAAATCACAGAAAAGTTAAGCAAACGCAAACATGAGTGATTTATCCTGGTTTGGTCATCATGGCCTACATCCAGTCCCCAAGCCACCCGCTTGAGATTTTCCTTTATCCTTTGACTTTGTACACCCAAAACCAGCACTTTGTATCCCACTTGACAAATCCCCTTTGCCAAATGTATACAACTCTTCTTACAACCAAGAAGACCACAACACCTTGTACAACTTCTCTTCTACACCAAGAAGATGCTCTTGTACAATGCTTCCTTTGAGTGATTACAAACTTTCCTATCAGCCTTGATTCAGTATGTGATCGTGGACAAGGGCTATTATAGGTTGACTTTCAGAAATCTTCACTTTGGAGTAGGAATTTGGTGAAGAAATAGAAAGTGGGAACAATTTTTAGAGAATCAGAATTTTGGCAAGATTTTTGGTCAGAAAACTATAGACTTGAATTGGTATCTTAACCCTAAGTTAACAACCCTATTTATAGATGAACTCTATGGTTATTTAGGGTAGTTATTAGGACCATTTTGGATATTCAAACGTTGGATAACGTTGAAGAAAATACCAGAAAACAGAAATTGTCAACGGTCAGAAACTACCATTAGTCGACTTGAGATATGAGGTTAGTCGACTAAGGTAGGCAAATTTCTCAAGGTTAGTCGACTATAGAAAAGACCAAGTCGACTATGTCAAGTTTGAATCAATAGACAAGTTTCTGGAAACTAAACCAAGTCGACCAGAACTATATTATAAGTTGACTAGGCCATCTATTAGTCGACTAGAAAGACTGTAAAGTTGAGTAATAATGTAAACAGAGAGTTGGTATGCTTTTAGGACGAAAAGCTAGTCGTCTAGGGAAATATGTAAGTCGACTATACCAAGTATAAGTCGACTACCAAAGGCTATAAGTCGACTAATACACTATGATATGTGTGTGTGTGTCAAGGCTTTTAACATGCTATTAAACATTACAATACACATCCATAGCAACTCACTTTGGGAAGTCTTGATCATGTAAAACTCTTGATTAGGCTTGAGATAGAGCTTCATATGATATGGCTTCACAAATGTATCATCAAAAGTAAGTTTCAACATTCTCTCCCTTTTTGATGATGACACTTTGTGCGTACAAATGCCCCCTGCAGAAAATAAGTTATATGTTCTCCCCTACAGAAATTGGGTTATAACAGATATAGAAACACTTGTGTTCTCCCCCTACAACAAATATATCATAACATGTATATATACAATAAATATTTGAAGAATGTCCTTATCAAACTTCTTATATGGTACCTGAAAGATAAACATTAGATGGTACCAATCATAAGATTAAAGCATTAACCTTTTGGAGACCAAACCCAATTTGAATTTGGTTTCCATCTGTTAGTATACACATAATTACATGAATTACATATATCATGTATGTATGATGCAATATAAGTATTTTTGTCAACAATGCTTAAGTTTTTAGGAATCCATATAAACTTATTCTTAATTCTTCTTGAAATAATATCAGACTTTCTTTTCACAAATGAATTATATGGATTACTAACATATGAAGATTTTTCAAAAAATCCAAGACCATAATGATTATGTGACATCATTTGATATGATAACAAATCATTCAATTTTCTTTTCCTTGATTAAATTTAGTCACATTTTTCAAAATCTCTTCATATTTCATTTTGAAAACTGACATGTCTTTATCTAACACAGAAATTCTTTCATTTAAAGACATAGTTTCCTTTTTAAGCAAAATATTTTCTTTTATAAAATTCTCATTATTCTTTTTCAATGATGATATCACTTTTTCAAAATCATCTTTTTGAGAATTTATAGAAGAAACTTGAGAGATATAACATGAATTTTCTTTGAAAAGTTTTTCATTTTCCTTTGATAAAACTTTATTCTTCATTTTTTCATTCTTTAGATCATTGAATAATTCATGGAACGTATCTAAAAGTTCAGTATATTGTACCTCATCTTCTTCTAGCGCCATGTAACAGATGTTGGCATGTTCAGTGGTTTCTTCTTCATCAGAGGAAGAGGAATCACTATTCTCCCATGTGCATGGTAGTCTTTCTTCTTTCTGAACTTTTTGCTCTTAAATTTACCTTTGTTTTTGAGAAATGGGCAATCCTTCTTCATATGACCTGTTTTATTACAATTAAAACATTTAAACTTACCTTGCTTTAAGAATCTTCTGAATTTTCTTGAAAGCATTGCCATCTCCTCTTCATCGTCATCTGAATTGTCCGTGTCGGAGGATGCATGGAAGGCAAGTTCTTTCTTCTTTGAGAGAGATTGTGGTTCATCTTTCTTTCTGTGTTCGAGTTACACTTCATATGCCATTAGATTACCAATAAGGTTTTCTAACGACATTGTTGAGAGATCATTCGCTTCTTCGATTGCAGTTGTCTTCTTCTCCCAATCTGATGTGAGTGCACGAAGGATCTTGCGAACTTTTTCTACTTGGGTGTATTCTTTTCCAAGGGATGCTAAGGAATTGCTTATGTCGGTGAATCTTGTAACCATTTCTGAGATGCTTTCATTCTCCTTCATTTTGAATAGTTCAAACATGTGGACAAGAACAGAAATTTTAGATTCCTTAACCTTATTTGTGCCCTCATGTGTTACCTGAAGAGTGTGCCATATTTGATTTACAGAAGTGGCTGTTGACACGCGGTTGAATTCTTCTTTGGTTAAGGCACAGAATAAAGCATTCATCGCTTTGGCATCAAGGTTCGCATTCTTCTTTTGATCATTACTCCAAGCGTTGTAGTTGGTTGTTGGCTTGGTGTACGATGCTTCTACGATGTTCCAAAGTTTGTAGTTGAGCGATTGCAAGTAGATCTTCATTCTACACTTCCAATAGTTGTAGCTGGATCCGTCAAATAGCGGTGGACGTTGTGTAGAATGTCCTTCTTTGAATTGTGACGAAGGGAACTCCGTTGCCATCCTTGTATGTTGTTAACTGGTATGCAGGGCTCTGATAGTAATTGTTGGTCCCGAGATGATGCTAAGTGTGGTCTAAAATACAATGTCAACACTCACACAAGAATATCAGCGTTAAACAAATAAACGTACTTGCAAATAAAGGAAATAAATCAGAGAAAAGTTAAGCAAACGCAAACACGAGTGATTTATCCTGGTTCGGTCCTCGTGACCTACATCCAGTCCCCAAGCCACCCGCTTGAGATTTTTCTTTATCCTTTGACTTTGTACACCCAAAATCAGCACTTTGTATCCCACTTGACAAATCCCCTTTGTCAAATGTATATAACTCTTCTTACAACCAAGAAGACTACAACACCTTGTACAACTTCTCTTCTATACTAAGAAGACGCTCTTGTACAATGCTTCCGTTGAGTGATTACAAACTTTCCTATAAGCCTTGATTCAGTATGCGATCGTGGACAAGGGCTATTATAGGTTGACTTTCAGAAATCTTCACTTTAGAGTAGGAATTTGGTGAAGAAACAGAAAGTGGGAACAGTTTTCAGAGAACCAGAATTTTTGCAAGATTTTTGGTCAGAAAACTATAGATTTGAATTGGTATCTTAACCCTAAGATAACAACCCTATTTATAGCTGAACTCTATGGTTAGTTAAGGTAGTTATTAGGACCATTTTAAATATTCAAACATTGGATAACGTTGAAGAAAATACTAGAAAACAGAAACTGTTAACAGTCAGAAACTGCCATTAGTTAACTTGAGATATGAGGTTAGTCGACTAGGGTAGGCAAATTTCTCAAGGTTAGTCGACTATAGAAAAGACCAAGTCGACTAGGTCAAGTTTGAATCAATAGACAAGTTTCTGAAAACTGAACTAAGTCGACCAGAACTATATTATATGTCGACTAGGCCATCTATTAGTCGACTAGAAAGACTGTTAAGTCGACTAATAATGCAAACAGAGAGTTGGTATGCTTTCAGGACAAAAATCTAGTCGACTAGGAAAATATATAAGTCGACTATACCAAGTATAAGTTGACTACCAAAGGCTATAAGTTGACTAATACACTATGATGTGTGTGTGTGTGTTAAGGCTTTTAACATGCTATTAAACATTATGATACACATCCATAGAAACTCTCTTTGGAAGTCTTGATCATGTAGAACTCTTGATTAGGCTTGAGATAGAGCTTCATATGATATGGCTTCACAAATGTATCATCAAAAGCAAGTTCCAATAGTTGGAGCAGGGCTCGGTTAATGAGAAGGCTCAAGGAATCACATAGTTCTGTGGGGAGACGAGTACTATCCCTATTCCGGCTATGACATGCCCTTGTGGACCTATCCTTGATGCACCGTCAAAGAAGAGTTGCCACACTTGTCTTTCAAAAGATGTCTGGGTTAGACAAACTTCAGCGACCTCATCTGGAAGATCCTCGTAAAGTTTGGTTACCCTCGGATCTGGATGCTCAGCTAGAAAATCTGCCACCGCTTGTCCCTTCACGACTTTTTATGGTCAAAAGCGCATTTTATATTGGGATAGCAGTATGGCCCATCTTGGCAGTCGGCCGTTTAATGACGATGGCTTTTCCATGAGCAATCTCAAAGGGTTAACTCTTGATATGACATTTATAGTCTGGCCTATCAAGTAGTGTCGCATTTTCTGGACAGCGAACACCAATGCCAAACATTCCTTTTCGATCGGGTTGTATCGATGTTCGGCCCCGATCATAGTCCTACTCAGATAATAGATTGCTTGTTTGTGTCCTTGATCATTATTCTGGGCTAGTAAAGCTCCTAAGGAATGATCCATTGCTCGGACATATATCAGGAAAGGTTTTTTGGACACCGGAGCTGTAAGGACTGGTGGTTGCGTGAGGTATCGTTTAATCTCCTCGACCGCTTGCTGGCAAGCATCGTCACAAACGAATGAGACACCCTTCTTCATCAATTTGGTAAAGGGTTGGCATCTTCCAGAGAGGTTTGAGATAAACCTTCGGATGCATGCCAGTCGTCCTTGCAATCCTCTAAGTTCTCTGAGGTTCCTCGGAGGTTGCTTCTCCTGGATAGCGTGAACTTTTTCTGGGTCCAAATGAATTCTTGTGGAAGTTACCACAAATCCTAGGAATTTGCTGCATGATTTCGTAGATTGTCTTCAGATCGGTTATGTGATGACCTTTGGTGCGGCTTTTCTCTGCAATGTCGTCAACATAGCATTCCACTATTTTACGCAGGTGCTCGTGGAAAATTGCATTCATAGCCCTCTGATATGTGGCCCCCGCATTATTCCGTCCAAAGGACATGACAGTATAGCAGTATACCCCCAATGGTGTCCTGAAAGAAGTATGTTTTTCATCATCAGGATACATCTTGATTTGATTATACCCTGAGAATCCATCCATGAAGGACATTCGCTTAAACCCGCACGTGTTGTCAATCATGACATCTGTGATTGGGAGAGGGAATTCGTCTTTGAGGCAGGCCTCATTTAGATAACAGAAATGAATACAAATCCAGATCTTTCTGTTCTTTTTGGCAACGGGGACGATATTGGCTACCCAATAAGGATGTTGCTCTTCCCTAATGAAGCTAGAGTCTATGAGTTTTTTGACTTCTGACTGGATTACTTCCATTATTTTCAGATGGAACCGTCGCTGCTGTTGTTTGACTGGCTTCACGTCTGAATTAATGTTAAGGCGATGCATAGACACTTGAGGATCAAGCCCTGACATGTCCTCATAATTCCAAGCGAAAACATCTATATACTCTTGGACAAGAGATATTAAATCTTCTTTCTTGCAGGGTGATAGGCTTTCGCTTATAAAGATGGGCTTAGGATTAGCCTCATCTCCCAGATTAATCTGGGCAACTTTATCCTCCATGGATGGCTCGCGCTGTTCAAAGCGCGTATCCCAGAGAGTATTTAAGTTTTGATCCAAGAATCTGTATCAGACTGGATCATCTCTTCATCTCTGTCTTCCAGGTGGCTTGTTGAAACTATATATACTGAAAGTTCTCCAAAGAGGTTGCTGACACTAACATCTGACTCCCACGATGATGTGATGAGTAGTCATTGTATAGTGACTCTTCAGACTCAGAGGCTGATGGGATCGGAGTTGACACATAGCCCAACCCCCTGCAAGTTCGATGATAATAATCAGGGGTTTTACCTTTCGGAACGAAAGATCGGAGTAGTGTTCTTCTTCCTTTGCCGAAGTTCAACCCAGGATCATTTGTCAGATCATACCCCATACTTTCTATCATTTTGAGTACATTTGCCTTATAATGGGTGAACTGAGGGGGTTCATTCTCACTTTCTGACTCTTCACAAGAAATCAGCTCGGATTTGATTTGTCCGAAAAGGATTGGCTTTTGGCCTTTACGTCTAGCTGGGACCATGAATATTGATTCTTGCGCATCACCGACATCTTGGTACATTTTTAAGGATGACTTCACTGGTACATGCAATGATGTCAAAACATCCATTACCGACCAGGGTCATTATCTGCTTTGGTACTACTGTCTGACGACACTGAATCAGAAGTGAACACAGAAAAGTAAGCCAAATTTAACTCTTCATTAATATACCACCCGCCTACATCATTGGCGGTGTTATCAACATTGAGTTTATTAATGCTCGTTACAAGTGGATCTAGTTCCCACATGCACTGTTCTTTCTCTGGCTCGGTGTCAGCTTCATTACCAGAGTCTGGCTCTCTGGTTGTGGGTTCTCACTTGTTTTCAAAGAGTCCTGGTATAGGAGAGAGTCTGTGAAATAGTTCTCGACTCCCTTGGACGGATGCCTTTCAGCAATCAATGTTCGTACCTTCCTACTCTCGTCGATGTATTTCATAACTTGATGGAGAGTGGAGGGAAAGATGGAACTACGATGAATCCATGGTCGTCCAAGCAGCAAATTGTATGAGGGTCAGCATCGATCACGTAGCACGTCACTTCAGACTTTAAGTCCCCAATTTGGCATTTGAGTTTGATCTTCCCCATTGGGCGCGTACTATTGGCATTGAACCCATAAATGGTAGTCTGGGTGGCGCTCAACCGATGGTTAGGAATCCCTAAATGTTGCATGACCCGGCAAGGCATAATGCTCAACGCGGACTCTGGATCTACCTGAATGCGGATTACTTCAGATGATCCAATATACCCTGTGAAGTATAGGGGTCGATCATGTTTCCCCTTCACCTGCATATCATCCACCGTGAAGGTGATACAGAGAACATTTTAGGAGGCATGGAGGCAATCCTCTACATCTTCCTCCTATGGTCCAGCCAGTATCTGGGTCATGAAGACCTTGACATTAGCTAGGGCCTCTCTCAAAACTTTTCTGGATGACTTTGAAAGCCTCAGTAGCTCATAAAGAGTGATTCTGGCCGAGATATTGGCCAGTTGAGCTAGGATGTCAAAGCGGTAAGGTGTTGGGGATCCTTCCATGTTGTCCTTTGGGAGAGCTTTAGAAATTCGAAGCTCTTTCTGCCTCTCCACCGGTTATTTTGTGGGGGGCTTGGCTGACTCTGTAGTGGGTTTAGGAGGGGTTGCCATCATTTCGTCATACTTTTTTAAATATAACTAGCCCGAACGAGTTTCTATCGTGAGTGGTTGATTGGGTTCTGCGGCGAGAACTATTATTTCCTCTTCTGAATCAGTCAGTGAGGGAACATCGGTTTCTGCTTCTCGGAAAGAAGCGCACACCACATTACAGGATGAATCTTTCGCTTTGCTTTTGCACCTTCTGCTGGTAACAGTGGTCCATTATTGGCCATTCACAAGGTCGGGATGAACCCACATAACTTCCCCCTGAGGTGTGAGAACAGACACAAAACCCTTCCCTTATTGATGGTGAGGGTCTACATTGATCATTCTTAGTTTCCCTTTTGGGATGGGGACTACTTCAGAGGGTGTTGGGGGTTGTCTTCCAAACTGGAGGAATGATGTCATATTGGCCGTCACTTTCTTCTGCTCTGGATGGAGTTTTAATACCTCTGCATTAGTCAGAGCCTGAAGGATGTCTTTGAAGGGTGTCCCAACATCCTATGATACAAGCAGTAGTTAGGATTATCAGTTTTACCGACTTCTTCAAGACGTCTAGCTTCAGAAAGCTTCAATCTGTTGCTCTTGTTGAGTAACTTGAACAACGAGTCAACATGTTCGTCTTTGAAGGAGTACTACTTATTGGCGCGTGGCTGACTTGAAGAGCCACTTCCCTTGACCGACTGAGGTTGACAGGGGATTTGGTTTCTGTCGCCAAGTTATCCTTCCTTTTTGTTTGAAGGGATGCGTCTGGCGTACGCCTTGTCGACCTTTCGGGTCTGGGCTTGTTTTCTTCTGCCCTGACCCTAGCGACAATTTCTTCAGCCTGTTCACCTTGCTGGACCAATTATTTCTAGGTGCGACATTCAGCAACTCCTATTTGGGCGAGGAGCGAAGTTTGTAGATTGTGGCGGCATGTTTCTATCAGGGTGACCTGGGTCATACCACTAGGACATCGGAGTGCTACATTCCAAAATCTTTCTACAAATGATTTGACTGACTCCTCCTTCCGCTGCTTTGTGGCCAAAAGAGTAGGCATTGTAACTTCTGAGTCTTCTTCAAAAAAATATGTCAGGAAGAGCTTCTCCAAATCACCCCAATTTTTAATGGAGCCTTCTGGGAGCTTCATGAACCATTCAAAGGCGAGCCCTTTTAGGATGCCGATGAACAGACGTGCCAAGATGGCATCATTATCTTCCACGTTCCCCGTCTGAGACTTAAAGTAGTAGATATGTTGGTTCGGTGACCCTTTGTCGTTGAATGCTTGTAGGGTCGGAGGTTTGAACTTGAGAGGGTATGGGACAAGGTCCCACTCGGCCGGATATGGCTGGCCCACTCCTACTTCTTGGAGGCCTTTCCGATTAGGAAGGGCTCGAGGCGTTGCTCCAATTGACTCATTCTTTTAGAATGAATCCTTCCATGGTTCTGGTTGTCTTCCCCTTTAGATGAGGATTTAGACGAGTCAGAAGTAGATTGCTCTTTCTCCTCGATATGCATAGAAGATGAGCTTTCTCCCTCTTTTCATTTGCGTTTAGACTTTTTAGAGGAGGCTTTGTCGGTTGACTTCCTCTTGTCTTCAAGCAATTGTGTCTGTATCTGCTTGAGGGTATCGATAGATTCTTGTTGAGCACGAATCATCTCTAATTGTTCCCTCTGGACCTGGGCTTATTGCTCAAAGCGCCTGGCTGTCTCCTCATAAGTATTTGTCATATATATAAAGGCTTCCTTCTCTATGAAAGAGTTCGAAGCCTGTGACTCTGCAACAGTGGAATGTGAGTCATTTACTTCAATGCCCCGAGCCAGCGCACTGTAATTGATCGGGGCAATCACTCCAGTCCGAGTGCGAGTATGCCGGTACACTCCTTCTGGTTTTGTGTTAGACTCGTCAGAGCTGACAACTGGTTGCTTCCCCTTACTTCTGCTTGTCATGTTTGCAGATATTTCAGGGTACTCTGTGTCAGAGAAGGTCCTCCTTCTTTGGGAGTGATTTCTTTTGGCTGATCGAGAAGTTAAAGTCGACTGTCTGAATATAGACTGTCAGCTTGCACGTGAACTTCAATGGCACTCAGAGTGCATTGTGATAAGCCGTTTATAGCAACACGATGGAGTGATCAAACTAGCACTCCTCTTCTTTGTCAAATAATCTCTTAGATCCGTGGGAGGGGGATCGAAGAGATTAGTGATTGGTCACTAATGTTGCATATTTAGTATCATATTTCCATACTTATTATAGAATAAAAGCCTGCATTGTCCTAATTAATTGCTTAATTTATTTGCAGGCCCATTCCTTAAGGAAATGAAGAGAAATGAGCCCAAAAGCCCACCAAAATTCTGAGTTAAATCAGAATTAATTCGAGCTCACTGAATCAGGACAAAATCAAGAGGTTGAGAACCGGTTGAGAAGAATCCTCTCAGAATCGATCAGTTAAAGCCAAGAATCCAAGGCCATTTCGTCACAATACGGGACTCAAACTGACAAACCAACTGAAGATAAAAGCAGGAAGCGAAACCAGGGCGACCCACCAACAGGGTGTGGCCACCTGGCCACACCCTGGCCGCGAAAACGCGGCCCAAGCCGCGTTTTTGCGGCATTGTTGGGGAGTTAGGGGGAGCGTTTGCTCCCCCGACCTCCCCGTGATCCTGCTTACTGGGTTTTCTGCCTATAAAAGGCCATTCTTTGTGCTGAAAATGGACGACCATGCAGAGTTAGGATTTAGACTAGTTTTTCATTTCTTAGTTTAGGTTTTTATTTTTCTTGTTCATGTAATTTTAGTCTTTATTTATGTAATTCAGAGGAGATCGACTTTCATCGAAGAACAAGAATGAAGCTTGAGCTAAAAGTGACAATGGTGTAAGGTTTATTTCTTTTCTTTGATCGTTATGAAATCGAATCGATGTTCTTTCTTCGTATGTACTTCTTTTTAGTTTTCTTCTTCTTCTTCTTTTCTACTTCACTTTTCTTTTCGGTACAACTGTCTTCCAAGTGAGTCTAAAGCATCGAAAGAGCCTTGCTTTTGCGAGTGCCACCGATAGCTCATGACGATGGAATTGTGAGTCTCTCTGTATCATTTCATGCTTGAGTATCTTGATGATGTAATGTGGAAGAGACCAAAATTGACTCTTATGGGCTATGCGCTGATTGCCTCCAATTCAAAGTAACATCATCGCAAAGACTCAAGGTAAGCTTTTACAAAAAAGAAGGTAAGTATTTACTTTTATTTCTTTCCTTTTATTTCTGTAAATTAAATCACCAACACTACCTCTTCTAAATCTTTCTTTCCCAACTCATTTGTACATAATCGCTTTCATCGTTTTCTGATTTTTCTCCACTTTCCATTCTACCACTTTCTTCTTAACTTTAACAATTAACTCTTTTTCATTTTCTTAACTTTAACCAAAGAAGAATCTTCGTTTTATCTTCATTAAGATTTCAATAAAGAAACGTAAACACTTCTATCGCAAAACCCTCCCTGTGGATCACGACCCGCATAGCCACTTGCTATAGCGGTAAGAATTGAGCACTTGCACATCTTCATTCTAAATCTTAAATTCTTTATTTTTGTGTGCAGGCTTTGCCTCAATCAAATTTTGGCGCCGTTGCCGGGGATCGAACCCGGGTCACCAGCGTGACAGGCGGGAATACTCACCACTATAATTGAACTTGACCAATTTTACACTCTTGAAAGTCCCATTGATAAATTGGCAAGTTCTCCATTTTTTGATATTGAACTCAATGAGATATGTGACCTAGATTCTCAAATCTGTGATCTAGTTCAACTTTCTGAATCAATATTGACTCCTACTTTGTTACCAAACTTGAGTAATATTTTAGAGTCAGCTTTGATTCCTCCACGTATCATTCCTGAACTTGAATCACCCATATTAGGTCACATTCCATTGTTGGAAAATACATGTGGACTTGAGTTTCAACTTCTTGACTTGGACCCAATTCCTGAACCTATTTCGACTCCTGAACCTTTACTTGACTTAAGTCACCTTCCTGAGTCGGTGTTAGTTCCCGTACTTCCTGAGTCCAAGTCAAACATTCTATCATTTCACACTCATTTCTGGGACGAGGTGGTTGACAAATTTGACTCTGAAATCAGTTATGGAATTTGGAAATTAGATGGGGTTAAATTTTTAATAAAAATTCTTCATGGATTTATCTTTTTAATGGGTTATATTAAAGATATTTCTGGTGGGTTCCTCCAAATCCCACGAAAAGTCGATTGGGCCGCGTTTCGTGGACCAATCAGACCACCACCTTAAGGTAACACTTTCCTTCCCTTTCTTTTTTTTCATGCATCTATGCATTAATTCATACATTGAGGACAATGCATGAGATAGGTAGGGGAGGGTCTAACATAACTTAGGTTTTCTTTTTATTAAAAACTTTTTGAAAATAGAAATAATATTTTGACATATTTTTTGTAAGAAATTAAGTTAATTTTAAGGAATAGGAAAAATCTAAATTAGGATTTCTTATACTTGGTCAAAATAAGATTATTTGTTTGATTTTTAGGGTTAGGAAGAAAATTTGTCAAAGTAATTTAGTCTTGATCTTTACCTTGATGAAATATGCACACTTCATACACTTACACACTTAGGGTTCAAAAACAAAGATTCTTATGCCTTATAAAAAAATATATAAATAAATAAATAAATAAATAAATAAACAAATCTAATTATTGATTAGCTAGGTGCTTTGGCCTAAGCAAGCCTTAGTATTTATTCGAAAGATAATTAGATAAGTTTGAAAAAAAAAAGAAAAAAAAACCCTCTGATTAAGCTGGGTATTTGTGCCTAATAAAGCATAAGTATTCACGCCTAAAGGGGGTCCATATAATAAAACCCTTAGTTTTGTGGCCTTGTTTGCTCGAGTCCTTAAGTCCTTGGGGTGTTTTCTCACCCGGTGCCCTAAGACCGTTTGGTTTGGGAGTCATCGATTAAAGGCTCGTTACATGGGCAAATTAGAAAGCCTAATAGAACTAAGGAATAATACAACAAAAAAATATCTATATATTTATATAAATAAATAAGGCATAAGAGTTAGAGTTAATGAACCCTTAGTCAAAATTTTCACAGTCACAAGGTGCATATGACTTAGGGTAAAATAATAGACTAGATGAGAAGTACAATTTGACTCCTTACTTTGATTGATAACAAATTTTTGAAAAGAGACTAAGTTTAGGAATGAAAAATTCAGTTTTCTTATAACTTATAGATTGCTTAAATCTTACAATTATATTTCAAATATTTTTCTCTTTCAAAATGCTTTTCGAAAATACTAACTCTTTATTTCCCTTTCTTTATGGATTTTGTGGGTATAATCTGCTGAAAACCCTCATGAGACAAAACTCGTCCTCTAGGGGAAACCTAGAGGTTTAACGGCTTGTTATACATGCTCAGTGCAATCGCGTGACTTGCGAAAGTGGTCTAATAATCCTTAGTATAGTTTAGTTATTTTGCTCGAGGACGAGCAAAAGATAGGTATGGGGGTGTGATTGGTCTCTAATGTTGCATATTTAGTATCATATTTCCATACTTATTCTAGAATAAAACTTTGCATTGTCTTAATTAATTGCTTAATTTATTTGCAGGCCCATTCTTTAAGGAGATGAAGAGAAATGAGCCCAAAGCCCACCAAAATTTTGAATTAATCAGAATTAATTCGCACTCAGTAAATCAGGGCAAAATCAAGAGGTTGAAAACCGATTGAGAAGAATCCTCTCAGAATCAATCGGTTAAAGCCAAGAATCCAAGGCCATTTCGTCAGAATCCGGGACTCAAACAGAAAAACCAACTCCAGATAAAGTCAGAGGGCGAAACAGGGGCAACCCACCAACAGGGTGTGGCCACCTGGCCACACCCTGGCCGCGGAAACGCGGCCCAAGCCGCGTTTTCGCGGCAAGGTTGGGGAGTTAGGGGGAGCGTTTGCTCCCCCGATCTCCCCGGGATCCTACACACTGAGTTTTTTGCCTATAAAAGGCCATTCTTTGTGCTGAAAATTGATGACCATGCAGAGATAGGATTTAAACTAGTTTTCCATTTCTTTAGTTTAGGTTTTTATTTCTTTTTCATGTAATTTTAGCTTTCATTTATGTAATTCAGAGGAGATCAGACTTTCATCGAAGAACAAGAATGAAGCTTGAGCTGAGAGTGACACTGGTGTAAGGTTTCTTTCTTTTCTTTGATCGTTATGAAATCGAATCGGTATTCTTTGTTTGTATGTACTTTGTTTTAGTTTTCTTCTTCTTCTTTTCTACTTCACTTTTCTTTTGGTACAATTGTCTTCCAAGTGAGTCTAAAAGCATCGAAAGAGCCTTGCCTTTGCGAGTGCCACCGATAGCTCATGACGATGGAATTGTGAGTCTCTCTATATCATTTCATGCTTGAGGTGTCTTGATGATGTAATGTGGAAGAGACCAAAAATCTACTCTTATGGGCTATGCGCTGATTGCCTCCAATTCAAGGTAACATCGTCGCCAAGATTCAAGGTAAGCTTTTGGTGAAAAGAAGGCAAGTAATTATTTGTATTTCTTTTCTTTTATTTCTGTAAATTAAATCACCAACACCACTTCTTCCAAATCTTTCTTTTCAACTCATTTGTACATAGTCATTTTCTGGTTTTCTCCACCTTCTTCATCTATCGCTTTCTTTCTAACTTTAACATAACTCTTCTTTAATTTTATTTCTTAAAACAAAGAAGAACTTTCGTTTTGTCTCCAAAAAGATTTCAATAAAAACCTTGAACGCTTCTATCGCTAACCCTCCTTGTGGATCACGACCCGTATAGCCACTTGCTATAGCGGTTAGAATTGAGCACTTGCACATCTTCATTCTAAATCTAAAATCCTGTATTTTTTTGTGCAGGTTGTGCCTCAACCAATCGCTTAGCGTAAGTAATGGCACCAAGGATCATCTTTGGCCAATAATATCCAAGTCTTTAGAGTCGATCTCTAAGCTCTGGGCTAGGTTGGTGAACTCTGCACATACTGTCATGAGCCTCTTTGAGTGTTTCTTGTGCCTCTTTATATGATTGGTAGCAGAGGAGGATTCCATCATGTGATTGGTGATACAATGTTCTTGTGATCGCATTGTAGTAAAATTTAGAGGCTTTCTTTCTAAAGGCAACCGCCTCTTTAGGGTCGTCAGGAAGAATGCCATACAATGCATAGTCGATGTATGGGAACACCAATCCCTGAGCTCTGGACCTGCTGAAGTCTCTAGAGCTTCTTTGATTTGAAGGTTCCTATCAGAGTTTGATCATTTTCAAGGACGAGCTTCGGACAGTACAAGTCATGACTGTAGATGAGTACTTTCTTTGTCGCTCTGGCTGGAAGAGCCAAGAAAGCGACGAGGGATGCTAATGCATCTGCATGCGCATTTTGCTGGCGAGGTACATGGTTAATGTAGAAGTTTCTAAACTTCTACGCCATGTAGATGGTTACATTATGATAGGACACTAAGTTTTCATGTCTGATTTCTTACTCCCCTGAACCTGATTAACGATGAGCTTTGAATCACCGTACACTTTGAGATTTTTAACACCAATCTCATTGGTGATTTGTATCCCAATCAAGAGAGTATTGTATTCCACTACACTGTTGGAACATGGCTCAGTTAATAAGAAAGCACGAGGGAGTACGTAGTTCTGTGGGGAGGCAAGTAGTAACCTCACTCCCACTATGGTATTTCCTCGAGGACCCGTTCTTGATGCGCCGTCGAAGAAGAGTTGCCACACCTATACTTCAAAAGACGTCTAGGTCAGGCAAACTTCAACGATCTCATCTGGGAGACCTTCATAAAATTTGGTTGTTCTTGAATCTGGATGTTCAGCCAAGAAGTCTGCCACTACCTGTCCCTTTATAGCTTTTTATGGCAGAAATTGCATTTCATATTAAGAGAGCATTAAGGCCTATTTCACTGATCGACCATTTAGCGATGATGGCTTCATCATAAGCAATCTTAAAGGATTGACTTTTGATATGATGTGTATGGTTTGGCCCACCAGTAGTGTCGCATTTTCTGGACAGCGAACACCAATGCGAGGCATTCTTTTTCGATCGCGTTGTATCTATGTTCAGCTCCGATCATATTTCTACTCAGGTAGTAGATTGCCTGCTCGTATTCCTGATCATTATTATGAGCTAGCAAACCTCCTAGAGAATGATCCATAACTCGAATGTATATTAGAAAAGGTTTTTCTGACACCAGAGCCATAAGGACAGGCGGATGTATAAGGTACCACTTGATTTTCTAGAACGCTTGTTGGCAAGCATCGTCCCAGATGAATGAAACACCCTTCTTCATCAATTTGATGAAAGGTTGGTATCATCTTGAGAGATTTGAGATAAATCTCCGAATATAGGCTAGTCGCCTTTGCAATCCTCTAAGCTCTCTAAGGTTCCTTGGAGGTTGCATTTCTTAGATCGCGCGGGCTTTCTCTGGATCAAGGTGGATTCCTTTGGATGTCACGACAAACCAAAGAAATTTACCGCTGGCTACCCCTAAGAAGGATTTGGTGGGATTTGTTTCTAATTGATGCACCCGCATGATATTGAATACTATCTTCAGATTTGCTATGTGATCGCCTTGGCACGACTTTTCACTACAATATCGTCTATGGAGCATTCTATTGTTTTGCGTATATGCTCATGAAAAATTGCATTCATAACTATCTGGTATGTCGCCCCCGCATTCTTCAATCCGAAGGGCATCACAGTATAGCAATACACCCCTAGTGGTATCTTGAAGGATTACGCTTCTCGTCGTCAGAGTATATTTTAATTTGATTATATCTAGAGATCCATTCGTGAAGGACATCCGTTCAAACCCACACGTGTTGTCGATCATGACATCTGTAATTAGAAGAGGGAACTCATCTTTAGGACATGCCTCATTTAGATCATAAAAATCAATGCAAACCCGGATCTTCTGAGGGTCAAACCCAGGCATATCTTCGTCGTTTCAAGTGAAAACATTTATATACTCTCACATGAGAGATATTAGATCTTCCTTCTTGGGAGGTGATAAGCTTTCGCTTATAAAGATGGGCTTAGGATTGGTCTCATCTACCAAATTAATCTGGGATACTGATTGGTCACTAATGTTACACATTTAATATCATATTCTCTTACTTATTATAGAATAAACTATGCATTTTCGTAATTAAATGTTAAATTTATTTGCAGGCCCATTCCTAAAGGAGAGTGAAGAGAAATGAGCCCAAAAGCCCATCAAATTCTGAATTAAATCAGAATTAATTCGAACTCAGTAAATCAGGGCTAAATCTTGACATATCAAGAGGTTGAAAACCGGTTGAGAAGAATCCTCCCTGAATCAAGCGGTTGAAGCCAAGAATCAAAGACCATTTCGTCAAAATCCCAGACTTAAACTGCAAATCCAACTAAAGATAAAGATAAATTGTGAAACCAGAGAATTCCACCAACAGGGTGTGGCCACCTGACCACACCCTGGCCGCGGAAACGCGCCCAAAGCCGCGTTTCCATGGCTTGGTTAGTGAGTTAGGGGGAGCGTTTGCTCCCCCTATCTTCTCACACCTCTCCCCTCTGGGTTTTTGCCTAAAAAAGGGTAGGATTTTCACTGAAAATGGGACGACCATGCAGAGATAGGAATTAGTCCAATTTTTCACTCTTTGTAGTATAGGTTTTTGTTTTCTTTTTATGTAATTTTAATTTGTATGTAAGCTTAGGTTAGATTGAGATTCATGTAAGTAAGAGAGCGAGGCTTATGTTGAGAGTGACACTGATGTACCCTCCTCCTTTCTTCTATCATTTCTGTAAGCAATAAAAGGTAATTTTTTTATGTTAGTCTTCACTTTTGTTTTCTTCTTCTTCTTCTTCTTCTTTCTACTTTATCTCTTTCAGTTTTGATGAGCATGTAAGTGAATCCAGAAGCATTAGTATAACAATGTTTGTGTGAGTGCCAACGATAATTCATGATGACGTTTTCCTCCTCAAGACTCGTATCATTTCATTCTTGTTCGTCTTGATGATGTAATGCGACTGGCGACTGAGCTCGATCCTATGGCTTATGCGTTGAACGCCTCCGAAGTAAGTAGAACATGCAAGGGTTCCAGGTAAGTCATCAACCAAACTAGGTAAGCATTTCTTTAATTTTCTTTCTTTTCTTTTATTTCTTTAGTTTAGATCACCAACACCACATCTTCCTAATCTTTTTCACTCTTTTTAAATTTATTTGTACATAGTCATTTTCTGATTTTCTCCACCTTCTCATTCTACCATTTTCTTCCTCACTTAACTTTAACCTAATTTTTCTCTTTTTCTTTTAAGGAACTAAAGAAGAACTTTAACCAAACTTTGTATCTTAAAAGAAGACTTACTAAAAAGCTTCCACCGCAAGTCCCTCCTTGTGGATCACGACCCGCATAGCCACTTGCTATCGCGGTAGAATTGAGCACTTGCACATCTTTATTTTGAAGTTCTGAAATTCCGTATTTTTGTGCAGGTTTTTCAAGCTCAATCAATTTTTGGCGCCATTGCCGGGGAGGGACGGTAAGTAATTTTCTTTAAAGTTTACATTTTTGGTTAACTTTTTTCATTTTTTTGTACAGATTTAACAACAAGAAATTCTTACTGCAGTGGACACATAAGTGGCCTTGGACTCTGCTCAAAAAAGCAGAGCCAAGAAGCCCTCAGATTTGCTACAGTCCTGTGGCAAACTGAGTGAACTACTAACCTGTATTCTTGCGGTTGGCTGAATTAAAAATCTGAATTTCTGTAGCATTTATCTCCTTGTTTGACTCATTGTATATATATTTCTAACATAACAGTAAAAAGTTGATTATAAATATTAAAAATGATTTAGATTTTGCATTTAGGCACGTGTCTATTTCATTTCATTTTTTTTTACAGTTGAAGAGTGCTGGAGGTAAGGTATGTGTGCATAGCATTTAGTAGAAGGTTCATTCTTGTATGATTGCTTGAATGTTACTTTTTCTATATACTTGTACACTGCACTAAATTGACTTAAGGGCTTGTCCTATAAACAAGATAAGGTGGGGAAGTCATTACCCTCCCTTATCTCACAAACAATCTGCTCACTCACTAACCCAAGCCTAACTAAAAATGAGTAGACGTTAGCCCTAGGGACATCTCGGACTCAATTAGGAGATTATCCTAAGGGGGAAAGGTGTTGGAATTTGACTCCTTCCAAATCAGTATTTAGGAAGGGGATTAAGGGCCGAAAGCCTGAAGGTTGGTGGTTACATAATTAAGGAACGTCTTTGACGGAAAACCTCCCATCAATCTTACCCTGACCTGGCTGATTAGCTTGTGGTCAAAGTCTGCATTATACCTCCCGTGGACAATCTAACCAGTTAGGAGTCGTCTAGGTCATAGGTCTGCCCTAACTTAGTTTAGAATTTTTTTCTTTTTTGTTTGCTTATTTGTTTGTTTTTTGTTTGTGTTTTATTGTGTGATATGGCTTATAACAACAATTTTTCCAATTTTAATGGTAATCCATATTACACACCAACTTCTTTTTCGGATATTACCAACCCGGCATATCATAACTTTGACCAACATAGTGTGCCGGATTAGTCTTATCCGAATCAATATAACCCATGCCCCCAATTTTATAACCATAATTTCCATAATAATTTCAACTCTTCACAGAGTCAGTGGGGATTCACCTCCCCTGAGTCTAATTTTCGACCAACTTGTCCCCCTTATCCATCTTGTCCACAATATTTCCAAGATTCATACTCAGTTCCACCAGTCCAAAATAGAAAACCATCAATTTTGGAAATGAGTATGCGTGAGTCCAAACAAAAATCACAAAATCTGATGGACTCACAATTTCACCACCAATTTCAAAACAACACTTCATCTTTTCAACAAAACAATGAACTAATCAACTATGAAAAGATGCTTGAAGCCATGACTCAGGCTCAAAACGCTCGTAATCGTTACATAGATATGATGGTCCAATCTCTACGTTCTCACCGTTTGACCAAATCTGATGTCGCTAACCATTCTGTTAGAGCCGAAGAGTCATGTTGTTTTGAAAATCAAGGTTCTATTTCAGAACAATCATTTGAACTTGCCCAAAGTACAAATTTTGAAAGTGACATTGACAGTTTAGCAAGTTATCCCTTTCCTTAAATTGAACTTGAAAATGAATATGATCATGAACCTCAACTTAGTGATTCAATTTTACTTCCTGATTCAATTATGACTCCGGTGTCTTCACCTGATTTCAACCTTTTTCCCGAGTGATATTGGATCCTGTGCCAATTCATCATGAAATTGAATCACCCATCTTTGATGATCATATTGAACTTGACCAATTTTACACTTTTGAAAGTCCTATTGACAAATTGGCAAGTTCTCATTTTTATGACATTGAACTCAATGAGAAATGTGACCTAGATTCTCAAATCTGTGATCCAGTTCAAATTCCCGAATCAATATTGACTCCTGTTTTGTTACCCGACTTGAGTAATATTTTAGAGTCAGTCTTGATTCCCACACCTATCATTCTTGAACTTGAATCACTAATATTAAGTCACATTCCATTGTTGGAAAATAAATATGGACTTGAGTTTCAACGCTTGACTTGGACCCACTTCCCGAACCAATCTCGACTCCTGAACCTTTACTTGACTTAAGTCACCTTCCTGAGTCGGTATTAGTTCCTGTACTTCTTGAGTCCAAACCAATCATTCTATCTTTTCACACTCCATTTTGGGACAAGACGGTTGACAAATTTGACTCCGAAATTAATTATGAAATTTGAAAATTAGATGGGATTAAATTTTTAATAAAAATCCTTCATGGATACATCATTTTAATGGGTTATATTAAAGAGATTTTTGGTGGGTTCCTCTGAACTCCACGAAAAGTCAATTGGGCCGCATTTCGTGGACCAATCAAACCACCATCGGAACCACCACCTTAAGGTAGTATCTTCCTTCCCTTTCTTCTTTTTCATGCATCTATGCATTAATTCATACATTGAGGACAATGCATGAGATAGGTGTGGGGGAGGGTCTGGCATAACTTAGGTTTTTTTCTTTTTATTAAAACAAAAAAAATTCTTTACTTTTAAAAACTTTTTGAAAATAGAAACAATATTTTGACATATTTTTTGTAAGAAATTAAGTCAATTTTAAGGAATAGGAAAATCAAAATTAGGATTTCTTAAACTTGGTCAAAATAAGATTATTTGTTTGATTTTTAAGGTTAGGAAGATAATTTGTCAAAGTAATTTAGTCTTGATCTTTACCTTAATGAAATATGCATACTTCATACACTTACACACTTAGGGTTCAAAAATAAAGATTCTTATGCCTTATTAAAAAATATTATGAAAAAGAAAAAATATATAAACAAATCTAATTATTGATTAGCTAGGTGCTTTGGCCTAAGCAAGCCTTAATATTTATGCAAAAGATAATTATATAAGTTTGAGAGAGAAAAAGTATATATATAAATCCTCTGTTTAAGCTGGGTATTTATGCCTCATGAAGCATAAGTATCCACGCCTAAAAGGGGTTCATATAATCCTTAGTTCTGTGGCCTTATTTGCTCGAGTCCTTAAGTCCTTGGGGTGTTTTCTTACCCGGTGCCCTAAGACCGTTTGGTTTGGGAGTCATCGATTAAAGGCTCGTTACATGGCAGATTAGAAAGCCTAACAGAACTAAGGAATAATACCAAAAAAAAATTATATATATATAAAATAAATGAGGCATAAGAGTTAGAGTTAAAGGACCCTTAGTCAAATTTTCACAATCACAAGGTGCATATGACTTAGGGTAAAGTAATAGACTAGATGAGAAGTACAATTTGACTCCTTACTTTAATTGATAATAAATTTTTGAATAGAGACTAAGTTTAGGAATGAAAAATTCAGTTTTCTTATAACTTATAGATTACTTAAGTCTTACAATTATATTTCAAATATTTTTCTCTTTCAAAATGCTTTTCGAAAATACTAACTCTTTGTTTCTCTTTCTTTATGGATTTTGTGGGTGTAATCTACTAAAAACCCTCACGAGACAAAACTTGTCCTCTAGGGAAAACCTAGAGGTTTAACGGCTTGTTGCACATGCTCAATGCAATCGCGTGACCTACGAAAGTGGTCTAATAATCCTTAGTATAGTTTAGTTGTTTTGCTCGAGGACGAGCAAAAGATAGGTATGGGGGTGTGATTGGTCACTAATGTTGCACATTTAATATCATATTCTCCTACTTATTATAGAATAAACTCTGCATTTTCCTAATTAAATGTTAAATTTATTTGCAGGCCCATTCTTAAAGGAGAGTGAAGAGAATTGAGCCCAAAAGCCCATCAAATTCTAAATTAAATCAGAATTAATTCGAACTCAGTAAATCAGGGCTAAACTTGACATATCAAGAGGCTGAAAACCGGTTGAGAAGAATCCTCCCTGAATCAAGCGGTTGAAGCCAAGGATCAAAGGCCATTTCATCAAAATCTCGAACTTAAACTGCAAATCCAGCTGAAGATAATGATAAATTATGAAACCAGGGAATTCCACCAATAGGGTGTGGCCACCTGGCCACACCCTGGCCGCGAAAATGCGGCCAAAGCCGCGTTTTCGCGGCTTGGTTAGTGAGTTAGGGGGAGTGTTTGCTCCCCCTATCTTCTCACACCTCTCTCCTGTGGGTTTTTGCCTATAAAAGGGCAGGATTTTCACTAAAAATGGGACGACCATGCAGAGATAGGAATTAGTCCAGTTTTTCACTCTTTGTAGTATAGGTTTTTGTTTTCTTTTTATGTAATTTTAATTTGTATGTAAGCTTAGGTTAGATTGAGATTCATGTAAGTAAGAGAGAGGCTTATGTTGAGAGTGACACCGATGTACCCTCCTCCTTTCTTCCATCGTTTCTGCAAGCAATAAAAGGTAATTTTTTTATGTTAGTCTTTACTTTTGTTTTCTTCTTCTTCTTTCTACTTTACCTCTTTTGATTTTGATGAGCATGCAAGTGAATCCAGAAGCATTAGTATAACAATTTTTGTGTGAGTGCCAACGATAATTCATGATGACATTCTCCTCCTCAAGACTCGTATCATTTCATTCTTGTTCGTCTTGATGATGTAATGCGACTGGCGACTGAGCTCGATCCTATGGCTTATGCGTTGAACGCCTCCGAAGCAAGGTAGAAAATGCAAGGGTTCCAGGTAAGTCATCAACCAAACTAGGTAAATATTTCTTTAATCTTCTTTCTTTTCTTTTATTTCTTTAGTTTAGATCTCTAACACCACATCTTCCTAATCTTTTTCACTCTTTTTCAATTTATTTGTACATAGTCATTTTCTGATTTTCTCCACCTTCTCATTCTACCATTTTCTTCCTCACTTAACTTTAACCTAATTTTTCTCTTTTTTCTTTTAAGGAACTAAAGAAGAACTTTAACCAAACTTTGTATCTTAAAAGAAGACTTACTAAAAAGTTTCCATCGCTAATCCCTCCTTGTGGATCACGACCAGCATAGCCACTTGCTATCGCGGTAGAATTGAGCACTTGCACATCTTTATTTTGAAGTTCTGAAATTCCGTTATTTGTGTGCAGGTTCAAGCTCAATCAGATACCTTTTCTTCTATGGGTGATTCGCGTTGTTCAAAACGAATATCCCTGAGAGTATTTAGGTGTTTTATCCAAGGATCTGTATCTGACTGAATTATTTCTTCTTTTCCATCTTTCGGGTGGCTTGTTGAGACCATGTTTAGTGGAAGGTCTTTGAAGATATTGCTAACACTAACATCTGACTCCCATATGATGTGCCTAACGAGTAACTATGATATAATGACTCTTCAAACTTAAAGGCTGATGGAATTAGAGTTGACACATAGCCTAACCCACTGTGAGTTCGATGATAATAATTAGGGGCTTTTGGTTGATCGAGCCAAACCTGCACAAAAAATATAGAAATTTAGAACAGTGCTAAGTCCTCAATTCTACCGTGTAGCCTAGGGCTAACGAATCGTGATCCACAGGGAGGGACAGTAATGGAAGCGTTGTATAAGTTTCTCTCTTTTAGTTTATCGAAACTAGCTAATATTTATCTTCTCAATTTTATAAAAAGAAAATAAAATTATTATGTTAAGTTAAGAAGGAGATGGTAGAAAAAGAGAATGTGGTGTTGTTACTTTATTTATAAAAAAAAGAAAAGACTAAAGAAAAGAGAATTATAACTCTAAACTAATGAACTGAGAAAGAAAACAAAAAGAGTACTTACCTTTACCGTTGAATCATAACAAAGACATACCTCAGCATTTAGTAAAGAAAAGCAAATAGAAAGAGTAATTTGAACACGATGCTTGGCCAGATTGAGTATAATGCAAAAAAGTGCGAAAACTCCATTGATGTCACCTTCACTATAAGTCTCATGAAAAAGAATTACAATAGACTCTACAATAATTCTTTCTCTCTTTTCTCATGTAGCTCTCTCTAACCTAAAAGAAAATAAAAAAATAAAATTACATTGAAGAAGAAGAAAAAACTAAACTAAAGCTCTCGCTCTCTCTGTGATGGTGCCCCTTCTGTATTTGAGGTATGAGGGTATTTATAGGAGAAAATCAAAGGGATAGAAAGCATATGAAGATTGGGAGAACTGACTATTTCTGAATTTGAATTCTCCCCTTATCTCCAAACTTGATTTGATTTATCTAAAAATCTGCAGCTTATTGGCGTGTTGATTGCTGAATATCAGTTATCAAATGATAGAATTCGTAAGAGTAATCAACAAAAGAATTGTATCCTTCAAGTCTTCTTTCTGGGAGCATCTTGAATAATCAGATTTGAGTTTTGGTAGCGAAAGTTATGATTAAAATACTAACTGTATCTAGTATGAATCTGAATTTAAATGCTTAATCTCATCCGTTTATTTTCTCCATATCCATTTATCCTCTTGAATTTTCAATTTGTATTCTAGAATTGATAAGATATTCATTTATCTTCAGCGAAATGATAGGGTCTTCAAACAATCCATTTTTCTCTTGAAATGAGATGATATTATCTTATCTGATATATTCAGTTTTTAGATAAGATAGCTTTTATAACCTTTGGATTTGAATCGATCTCCTTTAATTTGAACTTTTGGATTTAAATTGGAAAAATCTGTTAATTTCTCTCTTTTCTTCCTTAATCACCCTACACGCCACTGGATATGAAATACATTAATAGCAGAGTTTTATTTAAATATAAATGAAAAAATGTGACACATATGATATGAAAACATGTAATGCACGTATGTGATCACACCCCCACACTTATCTTTTACTCATCCTTGAGTAAAGCAAAGAGAAAAGAAAAAAACTAAACTGACCTAACGTAACTCACTTTCGTAGGAATCACAGTTACATTTAGCACGTGCAACAAGCCGTTAAACCTGTAGGTTACCCCTAGAGGACGAGTTTTGTCTCGTGAGGGTTTTCAATGGATTACACCCATAAAATCCATAAAGGAAAAAAATAAAGTGTTAGTAATTTTGAAAATGCTTTTTGAAGGATAAAAATTTTGAAGTATTAATATAAAAATTCAAGTAATCCCTAAGTCATATGATTACCAAAATTTAGTTATTCCTAAACTTAATCTCTATTCGAAAACTTATTTTTAATCAAGGTAAGGATTAAAATTATATTTCTCATGTAGTCCATTATTTTACCCTAAGTCACATGCACATTGTGACCGTGAAAATTTGACTCAGGATTCTTCAACTCTAACTCTTATGCCTTATTATTATTATATATATATATATATAATTATTTTACATTTATGGCGGTAATATTCCTTAGCTCTATTAGGCTTTCTAATTTATCCATGTAGCGAGTCTTCGTCGGTGACTCCCAAACCAAACGGTTTTAGGGCACCGGGTGAGAAAATACCCCAAGGACTTAGGACTTGAGCAAATAAGCCACAAAACTAATGATTTTATTTATGTGAACCACTTTTAGGTGTGAATTATTATACTTTATGAGACACAAATACCCAGCTTAATCATAAGATATTTATATAATAATTTTTTTTATAAGACATAAGAATCTTTGTTTTAGAATCCTAAGTGTGTAAGTGTATAAATTGTGCATATCTCATTAAGGTAAAATTCAAGACTAATTTACTTTTTCAATTTTTCTTCCCAACAAATAATTTTATTTTGATCAAGTATAAGAAATTCTAATTATGATTCTCTTATTCCTTAATACTAACTTAATTTTTTTACAAAAATAAGTCAAAGTATTGTTTTTCTTTTCAAAAAGTTTTAAAGAAAGGATTTTTTTTTAAATTAGTGAAGTTAGCATGTTAGTAAACCCTCCCCCATACCTAACTCATGTATTATCCTCAGTGTATGAATAAAATGTAATAATACATGAAAAAGGAAAAAGGGAAGAAAAATTTTCATGGTGGTCTCATTGGGTCAAGTGTTTCTGCCAAATCTAGATACTGTGAATTTTCATGGAACCCACCTTTCATAACCTCTTCCTATTAACATTTTTATAATTTCCAATATGAATAGGATCATGCAGGATCCTAGCATGAAATTTTTCCTGGTTATATGACCAGTCTTGGAATATCATCACTGAATCATATTGATCTAAACTTTGGTCCAACAATGAAATTTGATTTTGTGGAATGGATGATTTGGGCTCAACAATGAAAGGAATAAAAATTGAAACTAACTTGGGAATAAAACTCAAATCAAGTTTAGGTTCGAGAGTTAGAGTTGGTCCATGAGTTTGGTACAAATCATAGAATTAAAGTTCACATTAATTTTCCAATAATAGAATGTGACTATCCAAAATAAGTTGTTCATGTTCAAGCTTTATAGGGATCAGAATCAGTGTTGGCTTCAGAATTAGGTCCGAATCGGGTAAGGATACCAGAGTTAATATAGATTTAAAAAGTCAAACTAAATCACAATATTGGGAATTGGTGTCATATTCATCTTCAATTTCAATCTCATTAAAATGAAAACTTACAAATTTATCAATGGGGCATATTGGTCAAGTTCAAAGTTTTGTGGTGAAATTGAATCTTAGTTAAAATCTCCAAGATACTATGATTTTCGTCAATATGGCTAGGAGAATCAGGAGTGGTCGAAAATGTGTTAGGTAGTGTTTTCTCATTCCTATCATTAGTGTTGACCAAATGACTCACTTTTTCTTCTAGCCTATTAAGAGATTTGAGGCAATCAGTTTGGGATTGAATACAAACATTTTGGGACTGAATCATGAATTCCATGTTCTTTTTCTAAGTCAATAGGTTCTTCTTGTTGTGGTTGGACTTGAAAATTAGAGTAAGAATCTTGGATTTGAGAATTATTTAGGAGAATTGAGTCCGCTATGATTTGTACTTGTCGTGTGGACTCAAGGAAGGCTTTAAAAGTCTTTTCTAAAGAGGATTTCTCTTCTATAGATTGGTCTTGGTATAAATTATATGAAGCTGTTTGTTGGAAAGATTGTTGATAGTAAGACTCAGGAGAGTTGTATCCTCACTGACTCGATGAAGAGTGGTGATGATTATCCCTTTCTTGTTCATAGTACTGGGATTGGGGCATATATTGATTCGGATAAGACAAATCTGGCATGCTTGGCTGGTTAGAGTTAAAGTTATGTAAAGCCAGGCTAGTAATATCTGAATTAAAAGAGGTTGGGGTGAAATATGGATTTGAGTTATAATCAGAATAATTGTAATTATAATCCATTTTCACAAGAATAAACAAACACAAACAAATAAACATACAAGAAAATAAAAAAAAATCTAGCCTATGTTAGAGTAGAGCTTAGACCTAGATTACTCCTAACTGTTCATTATCCATAGGAGGTATATTGCAGAACTTGACCCAAGTTAATCGGCCAAGTGGGGGCAAGATTGGTGGGAGGTATCTGTGCCTAAAGAACGGGCTAAATTATGTCAAACCACCAGCCTTCGGGGTTTCGCCCCTCAATCCCCAACCTTAGATACTGATTTGGTAAGAGTCAACTTCTAACAACTTTCTCCTTAGGACAATCCCTGTGTGAGTCCGGGATGTCCCTAGGGCCAATATTTACTCAATTTTATGTTAGGCTGGGTTAGTGAGTAAGGAGATAGTTTGTAGGCTAAGGGAGGATAATGAGTTCCTAAGTATATGGCTTTAGTCTTTTTAGTGTAGTATACAATTTTAAAGCAAAAGGTAACACTCAAGCAATATGAATTATTCAAAATATATTTCCTATACTATATGTAATGCACACATACCATTGCTCCAACACTCTTCAACAGTAATGTAAAGAAATGAAATAGATAGATGCCCTAAGAAGCAAGAGTCTAAACGTTTTTTAGCATTTACAAAGCAACAAGTTACTACTGATTAGAAATATGTACAGAGTGAGTTAAACAGATAAACTAATAACTGCAAAGTGTTAATCTCTGAAAAGCAACCTGTAAGAGACTACAGTTAGTCGTTCACCACAGTTGTGGGCTCTGATGCTTTGCCTTCTTGACAGAGGCACAGAGTAGTAATATGTCCACTGCAGCTCTAGTTTTCTACAACTAGCCCATGTACACCAAAATAAAGAGAAAAGGGATTAATTTATTAAAGTAAATTAAAAAGAAAGAAAACTTACTGTCCCTCCCCGGCAACGGCGCCAAAATTTGTTCATCGAGCCAAACCTGCACAAAAAAATTCAAAAATTTAGAACAGTCCTAGGTCCTCAATTCTACCGTGTAGCGTAGGCCTAACAGGTCGTGATCTACAGGGAGGGACAGCGATGGAAGCGTTGTGTAAGTTTCTCTCTTTTAATTTATCAAAACCAGTTAATATTTATCTTCTCAATCTATAAAAAGAAAATAAATTTATTATGTAAATTGATAAAAAGAAAGAAAATAAAATTATTAGATTAAGTTAAGAAGGAGATGGTAGAAGAAGAGATTTTGGTATTGTTTTATTTATAAAAAAAAGGAAAGACTAAAAAAAAAAGAGAATTATAACTCTAAACTAATGAACTGAAAAAGAAAACAAAAGAGTATTTACTTTTGAATCATAATAAAGACATACCTCAGCATAAAGTAAAGCAAAGCAAATAAAAAGAGTAACTTTAATACGATGCTTGGCCAGATTGAGTACAATGAAGAAAAATGAGAAAACTCCATTGATGTCACCTTCAACATAAGTCTCTAAAAAAGAATAACAATTGTGTCACTCTACAATAATTCTTTCTCTCTTTCTCAATAGCTCTCTAATGAAAAATAAATAAATAAAGAAAAATTACATTGAAGAAGAAGAAAAACCTAAACTAAAGCTCTCTCTCTGAAATGGTGCCCCTTCTGCCTTCGAGGTATAAGATGTTTATAGGAGAAAACCAGAGGGATAGAAAGCATATTGTAATACCCCGTTCCCGGAATACGTACTTAGTTGCGTATTCAGATTTTCGGTCGTATTTTTTTTCGATTTGTTTCCTGTATTTATTCTGTATTATGAATTCCTTATATGGTTGTTTTGTCTTGGATTGGGATTCGTGGACTCGGAGTCAGTCCCAGTCCGAACCAGGAACTCGATTATAGTATATTATTCGATTTGGTCTTTCCGGTGATTAGATTTGACCGATTTTAGTTTTAAATATCATTTTCCATTATTATATATTTTCTATGATTTTCTAGATTTTTCTGGAATTAAAATGAATTTCTTCAAAACCGGTGTCGGCCAGTGCCGCTGACCGATTCCTAGATTTTTAATTCTCAAACAGTTTGGAATTTCATGATGGTCCTTTAGGCTTTATTTCTTAGAATCATATTTTCTACCTACATTCTTTTCTGAGGATTTTATGATTTTATGAAAATTCCACCGGAGTCGGTATCGGCCAGTATCGCTGGTTGATTCCGGGACGATTGGAATTGAATTTCTGAATTCTGCTTTCACTTTACTTCTTAAAACCATATTTTATTCTTTAATGCATTTTCTGGGATTTTTCGGAATTTATCAAAATCCGGCCGACCCGGTGTAGACCGGTATCGGCGGTTGACTTCCGGATTTTTAATTTGAAAACGGGATTTTATTTCTGAAAACCGATTTCATATTATTCATCAGGATGACGTTTTCCACCTCCGGGTATTTTTGGGATTTTTCGGAGACAGTCGATTTTTCCACCTTATTATTATATTATTATTTTTTAAATCCTTCTTTCTTTCTTTTCCTTTCTTTTCTTTCTTTTCCCACCGACTCCAGCAGCCCACGCACCCCCACGTGGGACCCCTCTCCCATCCATCAATCTCTCTCTCTCTTTTTCCTTTTCTTTTCTTTCCTTTTTTCCTTTCTTTTCTATTCTTTTCCTTCTTCTTTTCTTTCTTCTTCTTCTTCTTCTTCTTCTTCTCTTGCGTGGGCGACACCCAACCAAGCTCACCGCCGGCGCCTCCGGCCACCACGACGCCGGCGAAGACCCCAAAGCTCCGGCCATCTCCTTCCTCTCTCTCTCTCTTTCTTTTTCTTTTCCTTCCTTTTCTTTCCTTTTTCCCTTTTCTTTCTTTTTCTAAACATGCGGATATCGATATGTGTTCGTGTTTACAGTGGCATTAGATTGTGCACTATATATCCGGTCTGACCTGTGGTACTCCAGGGGACCGAGGGGAGAGCTGGCTCCCTTATTCCTGATTGATAGGGCATACATAAGTCCCTCCTGATAGGCCTCGCGGCTGGTTCCGTTACCATGCAACGGAACACCCTGGACCGTGGTCCCGGGCATGCACGGGACCCACTGTAAACATAGTTCGTTGATACAACCGCTGTTTCCAATAACAACCTCGACTTGCTTATATATGGATGTATGTGAGTTGGCCGTACACCGAGACACATACCTAGATATATGGGTAAGACGAGTAATAATAAAGTGTCATAATAACCGGCTCTTTAAGTTGTAAGTAGAGGTATGTGGAATGGGACGCATACCAAAGCCTGCATCTTAAATAGCTATGAATCCGTGATGTGCCTTACCGTATTTGCTTTTCCCGGACTTTATATCGGATTTCATGTTTTATGAGTATTATGTTATAACTACCTGGTAGCTCGGATTGGTTTTATTCGGATTTCCTGTTTTATGATTCTCATGCCATGTCTATTCTTACCTGCTCTATCCTATCTGCCTCCTGAATATTTCCTACTTGATATATGCATTATTGTGCTCACCCTGCTTCACCACTTGGTTTTGCTTCTACACTCGCCTGGGGAGTATTATTTGACTCCCCTGGGTTCTCACGTCCAGGTCTTGGAGGTAGGAGCGTGTGTTCAGAGTAACGCAGCAGTAGCGTGGATCTCCAGCCGACCGTCCTGAGCCACATCCTTCCAGGCCCCCTGTGAGTCTCTCGAGTTTTCCTTTTTAAACTCGTGAGTACCTTTATGCTGTTTTACTCTTGTACATCTGCTTGTATTCCCGCATTTGCGCATATTAGTGATATGATATTCATGTAATATTAGATCACTACTGGTGATAATTCTGTAATTGTATATATGTGTTGGAATGTATAATGCACCATATGCTTCCGTACTCTGATTCTTGTCTGTACTGATGCTTAGCGTATATACGGGAGGGTAGTTCTGACCTACGTATATACGTTGCAGTGACGTCTCCGTATCAGCGGGATCGGGGCGTTACAGGTTGGTATCAGAGCTTAGGCTCTTACTTCCTCAGTACGTCCAGAGGGCAAATTAATGGTAAAGAAATTTGCAACTGGAATACTTGAGTCTTGGTTATACATTCCAACTGCAAGTGCAGAGTAATCTATTTCTTGACTATCTTTCCCTTGATTTCAAATCCCTCCTTGACTATCTTTCCTTTGATTCCAAATTCCTCCTATCCTTTCCCTGTTTTGGTTTTATGTTTTGGTTTTATGAAGCCTTATACTATCTTAAGATATGACTAGACTAGAGAGGTAGTGGCTGGTTCAGAATGAAGCTATTATGTGATCTCTTCGGCCAATTCTATGAAGCTTGGTATTCTCCAGATCGATCTTGATCTGGCTATCTTTCAGAGGACAGCAGTCGGATTCTTAATTATCGGTCTTCTTTATTATGCTCAGGATTTTCGGGTTTTCTTTATTTCACAGCCACGACATCATCAGTATTATTCAGCATTATTCTAAAGATTTATTACACAGCCACGACATCATCAGCCGGAAATGCAGAGTATGATTATTATTCAGTTGACTTGAGAGCCCTACCTATAGTGCTTCGTATCTTAATTAGTATAAATTCCACCCTTGTCCCCTTTGTATTCAATTTGCCCCTTAATGAAATTGCGAGGACGCAATTTTTGTAAGGTGGGTGGATTGTAATACCCCGTTCCCGGAATACGTACTTAGTTGCGTATTCAGATTTTCGGTCGTATTTTTTTCGATTTGTTTCCTGTATTTATTCTGTATTATGAATTCCTTATATGGTTGTTTTGTCTTGGATTGGGATTCGTGGACTCGGAGTCAGTCCCAGTCCGAACCAGGAACTCGATTATAGTATATTATTCGATTTGGTCTTTCTGGTGATTAGATTTGACCGATTTTAGTTTTAAATATCATTTTCTATTATTATATATTTTCTATGATTTTCTAGATTTTTCTGGAATTAAAATGAATTTCTTCAAAACCGGTGTCGGCCAGTGCCGCTGACCGATTCCTGGATTTTTAATTCTCAAACAGTTTGGAATTTCATGATGGTCCTTTAGGCTTTATTTCTTAGAATCATATTTTCTACCTACATTCTTTTTCTGAGGATTTTATGATTTTATGAAAATTCCACCGGAGTCGGTATCGGCCAGTATCGCTGGTTGATTCCGGGACGATTGGAATTGAATTTCTGAATTCCGCTTTCACTTTACTTCTTAAAACCATATTTTATTCTTTAATGCATTTTCTGGATTTTTCGGAATTTATCAAAATCCGGCCGACCCGGTGTAGACCGGTATCGGCGGTTGACTTCCGGATTTTTAATTTGAAAACGGGATTTTATTTCTGAAAACCGATTTCATATTATTCATCAGGATGACGTTTTCCACCTCCGGGTATTTTTGGGGATTTTTCGGAGACAGTCGATTTTTCCACCTTATTATTATATTATTATTTTTTAAATCCTTCTTTCTTTCTTTTCCTTTCTTTTCTTTCTTTTCCCACCGACTCCAGCAGCCCACGCACCCCCACGTGGGACCCCTCTCCCATCCATCAATCTCTCTCTCTCTTTTTCCTTTTCTTTTCTTTCCTTTTTTCCTTTCTTTTCTATTCTTTTCCTTCTTCTTTTCTTTCTTCTTCTTCTTCTTCTTCTTCTTCTTCTTCTCTTGCGTGGGCGACACCCAACCAAGCTCACCGCCGGCGCCTCCGGCCACCACGACGCCGGCGAAGACCCCAAAGCTCCGGCCATCTCCTTCCTCTCTCTCTCTCTTTCTTTTTCTTTTCCTTCCTTTTCTTTCCTTTTTCCCTTTTCTTTCTTTTTCTTCTTCTTTACTTCTTCCTCCCTCCAGATCCGGCCGACTCCACCGCCGCCGGCGAGCCCTCCAACCCCGGCGAGCCACCTCCTTCTCCTCCTCCTTCTTTTCTTTTCCTTTTCTTCTTCCTTTTCTTCTTTCTTTTTCTTTCTTTTTCTTTCTTTTCCCTTTCCCTTTTGGGGGTGGCCGACGCCACCCCTGGTCTTGGGCGCCGCCGGCGGTGGCCGGCGGCCGCGTGCAGCCAGGGGCCCACCTGGGCCCCTGTGCTTGGCCGGAGAGGGGGGCAAGCCCCCTCTCTTTTCCCTTGCTGGAGGGGGCACAGCCCCCTCCTGTGCTTTGTTGAGGGGGCAGCCGCCCCCTCCTTTTCTACCGGCGGCCGGCGCCGCCCGGCGCCGCCCTGGCCGGCGGCCGGCTGAGCGCCCCCAGTGGGGGGGGCGCTGTGTGCGGGAGCAAGGGGGCAACAGCCCCCCTTCTCTGTTTCTCTCCCCTATCTCTCTCTCTCACTGTTTCTCTCTCCTCTCTCTTTCTCTCTCCTCTCTTTCTCACTCTAGCTCTCTCTCTCCCTCTCAACCGCACCCTCTCTCTCTCCTGATTCTCTCTCTCTCTCATCATCTCTTTCTCTCTCTAGAAATCTCCCTTTCTCTCTCTAGATTTCTCTCCCTTTCTCTCTCTTCACTTTCTCTCTCTATATATATTATTATTTTACGGCGCGTGCGCGAGTTCCATGGATTTCGGACTTTTCGGCTTTCCGGTGATTTAGGCGAGTAGTCTCGCCATTCTTTATTTGAGTTCCCCGTTTCGTCGGGACGATAAGTATTTCGCTTCATGTTTTCATATACTTTATTCCATATATCTTTTACTGCTTTCATACTATGCGTGGCAGACCCTTCGTGGTCGTTGTATTCTTGATTTCTGATATGCTTGCTTCTTTATCATATACCTTGCGTGGCCGACCCTTCGCGGTCGTTGGACTTTGAGTCACTTCCATGTTACTACTTGTCATTGCTTCGGACTTATTAGTTGTATGCTTCCTTTTAACACATGTATATCACCTGACCACCTTCTTCTTCATCAACAACTTCCAACACTACCTCCATCACTCCTTCACTTGTACTCCTTTTTGGTAAGTAATTTCAATCACCTAGACTTGGTTAATTCTTAGCATGTTTAAGTATTCATATCTTGTACAAATTATGTCTTCAATCCATGATTATTTGACCATCAAACACAAACCCTAGAAAATCTGTTCTGTTTGCTGTTTCCAGTCGATCAGTCGACTAGACCTAACTATTAGTCGACTAATCTACCATGTCCTGTGAAACCAGTTCTCGGAATCACAGTTTTAGTCGACTTATTTATTTCCCTAGCCGACTAGAGACCCCTAGTCGACTACATTTTTAACCTAGTCGACTAATCCCTTCCTGAACCAGAAACCCAACTTTCTGTTACACAGATTTAGTCGACTTAACATAACTGTTAGTCGACTTGTCATGTCTGTTAGTCGACTACTCAATTCATCCAGTCGACTAACTTTTCCTGAATCAGACATCCAACTCTCTGGACCACAGTATTAGTCGACTACCCCATTTTCCTAGTCGACTAGCTCCACTATTAGTCGACTACTATTCCACCCTAGTCGACTAACTTTGGATATCTGTCTTAGTTGATTCCTTTCTTGAGCATGAACCTTACCCTCTAGACTTATATCATGTATAGGTATTACATCATCTTCCCTTCTCTCTTTCTCTCTCCTCTTCACTCTACATATTTATATCAGGTTTTGTGGCGCATCCCAGGCTTCCGTGGATTTCGGATATTTCGGTATATTGGTGACTCAGGCGAGTGTTCTCACTCGCTACCCTCTTGCTTTACCATTCCATTGATTATGATAGTATTCTCGCTCTAGTCTTCATGTGTTGTATTTCATGCTTTATATCTTTTATTGCTTTATGCTATGCGTGACCGACCCTTCGTGGTCGTTGGACTTGTTGGACTTTGGACCATTGCTTTTACATTACCACTTGGCATTATTTTAGACCTGTCAGTATGTGCTACCATTTATCATATGTATATCACTTGGCAACTGTGTTATCATCTAACCACCTGCCATGCCACTATTTGGCAAGACCCTTTTATTATGTCATGACTTACCTGACTACTATCCATTCTTGATATGCTTGGTTGTTTACTAAATATCACCACTCTGTCATGCTATCACTTGACACCCAGCATGATGACTTGACTTGTGATTATCATCTTTACGGGGACCTTGACTTATGATTCTGTGTCATGATCAATGACCTGTTTTCCTGCTTTACATACAGAGACCTGACTATATAGTACTTATGTACTCCTTATTCCTGATCATGTCCATTTCCTGTTATTCCCGTAAAGTGATAATTAAACTAATAAATCCTAAAAAGGACCAACTTGTATTGGGTCGGGGGAAACATGCGGATATCGATATGTGTTCGTGTTTACAGTGGCATTAGGTTGTGCACTATATATCCGGTCTGACCTGTGGTACTCCAGGGGACCGAGGGGAGAGCTGGCTCCCTTATTCCTGATTGATAGGGCATACATAAGTCCCTCCTGATAGGCCTCGCGGCTGGTTCCGTTACCATGCAACGGAACACCCTGGACCGTGGTCCCGGGCATGCACGGGACCCACTGTAAACATAGTTCGTTGATACAACCGCTGTTTCCAATAACAACCTCGACTTGCTTATATATGGATGTATGTGAGTTGGCCGTACACCGAGACACATACCTAGATATATGGGTAAGACGAGTAATAATAAAGTGTCATAATAACCGGCTCTTTAAGTTGTAAGTAGAGGTATGTGGAATGGGACGCATACCAAAGCCTGCATCTTAAATAGCTATGAATCCGTGATGTGCCTTACCGTATTTGCTTTTCCCGGACTTTATATCGGATTTCATGTTTTATGAGTATTATGTTATAACTACCTGGTAGCTCGGATTGGTTTTATTCGGATTTCCTGTTTTATGATTCTCATGCCATGTCTATTCTTACCTGCTCTATCCTATCTGCCTCCTGAATATTTCCTACTTGATATATGCATTATTGTGCTCACCCTGCTTTACCACTTGGTTTTGCTTCTACACTCGCCTGGGGAGTATTATTTGACTCCCCTGGATTCTCACGTCCAGGTCTTAGAGCTAGGAGCGTGTGTTCAGAGTAACGCAGCAGTAGCGTGGATCTCCAGCCGACCGTCCTGAGCCACATCCTTCCAGGCCCCCTGTGAGTCTCTCGAGTTTTCCTTTTTAAACTCGTGAGTACCTTTATGCTGTTTTACTCTTGTACATCTGCTTGTATTCCCGCATTTGCGCATATTAGTGATATGATATTCATGTAATATTAGATCACTACTGGTGATAATTCTGTAATTGTATATATGTGTTGGAATGTATAATGCACCATATGCTTCCGTACTCTGATTCTTGTCTGTACTGATGCTTAGCGTATATACGGGAGGGTAGTTCTGACCTACGTATATACGTTGCAGTGACGTCTCCGTATCAGCGGGATCGGGGCGTTACACATATGAAGATAGGAAAAGCTGACTATTTTTGAATTTGAATCCTCCCCTTATCTCCAAACTCAATTTGATTTATCCAGAAATTTAATTCTGATCTGCAACTTGTTGGCATGTTGATTGCTGAATATCACTTATCAAATGATAGAATTCAAAAGAGTGATCAACAGAAGAATTATAACCCTTCAAGTCTTCTTGCTAGAGCATCTTGAATCATTAGATTTAGTTTTCGTAGCAAATGTTATGATTAAAATGCTAAACAACATCCAACCTAAATTCGAATCTAAATTGCTTCATCTCATCCGTTAATCTTCTCCTTATCCATTTATCCTCTGGAATTTTCAATTTGTCTTCTAGAACTGATAAGATATTCATTTATCATCAGCAAAACAGATAGGGTCTTCAAACAATCTATTTTTTCTTCGAAATGAGTTGATATTATCTTATCTGATATATTCAGTTTTCAGATAAGATAGCTTCTATAACCTTTGGATTTGAATTGATCTCCTTTGATTTGAACTTTTGGTTTAAATTAGATAAATCTTTTAATCCTCTCTTTTCTTCCTTAATTACCCTACACGCCACTGGACATGAAAATACATTAATAGCTGAGTTTTATTTAAATATAAATGCAGAAATGTGACATATATGATATGAAAACATGTAATGCATGTGTGTGATCACTTTCCCTTTTGGAATGAAGGATCAAAGCAATGTTCACCTTCCTGTGCCGAAGTTCAAGCCAAGACCACTTGTTAGGTCATATCCCATGTCCTCCATCATTCTGAGTACATTTGACTCATAATGAGGGAACTGAGGGAGTTCAGTCTCCTTTCCGAGTCTTCGTTAATTGTTGATTTGGATTCGACTCTACTGAAAAGGATCAGTTTTTGACCTTTGCATCTAGCTGGGACCTCGAAGAAGGATCTTTGCGCATCACTGACACTTTGATATACCATGAGAGATGATCTCACTGGTACATGCAATGATATCAGGGCATCAATTGCGACCAGGGGTCATCATCTACATCGATGTTAGTATCTGATGGTACGAAATCCGAAGCAAACACAGACAAATAAACCAAATCTAAGTCTTCAATAATATACGACTCGCCTACATCATTGGAGGTTTTATTGACATCGAGTTTATTAATGCTCATTACAAGTGGATTCATCTCCCAAAGACATTCTTCTTCTGCCTCTAGCCCAACATCAGCTTTATTACTAGAGTCTAGTTCGTCTGGCTGGGAATTCTCGTCTATTTCCCGAGAAGCCTGGTACAAGAGGGAGTCTATGAAGTAGCTTTCTACCTTCTTGAATGAATGCCTTTCGGCGATCAACGTTCGAACTTTTCTATCTCTGTCAACATACTTCAAGACTTGATGGAGAGTAGAGGGGACGATGGAGTTGCAGTGAATCCATGGTCGTCCCAGCAGCAAGTTATACGAAGTGTCAGCATCAATAACATAGCACGTCACCTCAGATCCTAGGTCCCTGATCTGGCATTTGAGTTTGATCTTTCCCATCAGGCGCGTACCATTGGCATTGAAGCCGTAGATGATAGTTTGAGTGGCGCTCAATCGATGAGTGGGGATTCCCAAGTGTTGCATGAGCCGACGGGGTATGATGCTCAATGCGAATTCTGGATCCACCTGAATATGGCTCACCTCAGATGACCCAATATATCCTATGAAGTACAGGGGCCTATCATGCTTCTCCTTAACCTGCATGTCGTCTGGAGTGAAGCTTATGCAGGGGACATGTTGAGAGGCATGGAGGAGTTTTTTTTCATCTTCATCCTCTGGTTTAGTCGAAATTCGGGTCATGAAGGCCTAAACATCGGCTAAAGCTTCTCTCAGAGCTTCCCTTGTTGACTTGGACAGTCTCAGGAGCTCATAAAGGGTGATCCTGGCCGGAATGTTGACCAGCTCAGCCAAGACATCAAAGTGATAAGGTGCTCCCTTCGCTTTGTCTTTCAAGAGAGACTTGGCATATTGAAGCTCCTTTTGCTTCTCGATGGGTTGCTTCGTGGATTGCTTGGTTAGTTCTTGGGTTGGTTTAGGCGACTTTGCCACCATTTCATCATACTTATTCAAGTACGACTGACCCGAGCGAGTCCCTACTACTAGCGGTGTACATACATGCACATATATGCATACATTGCCCACTAGATTGCTGATATCATACATCATTTATAATTTAAGCAATTTCTCAAACATAATACAAATCACATAATCATGAGGGACCACTACATGGGTCATTTCCAGTATTCCCAAATAGGGTACTAACTGATCGGGGCGGAACCAACACTCAAAAACGTGTGTATATATAAAATCAATGAAAAAGTAAGCGTGCTAATGTTCCCTCGATACTTCCGTTATAGCATTGGCTCAACGGGTCGAATCCACAGGGATGGGAGGCGATAGAAGCATTAACAGTTCTTATTCACATTGGTTGTTAACAAGTCTTCTTTGTTTAAAGAATTAGAAAAAGAAAAGAAAAGAAAATCAAGCATGTGGTAGGTGGAGAGACGATGAAAAATGATGTAAAAATAAAAGAGAAGTGGTTTGAAAACAAAATAGAAAAGAAGATGAAACAAGGATGAACTAAGAGGATGATAAAAATAACGATAGAAAAAATGATAAAAGAGTTTTGGAAATAATTTTCAAAACAAAGTCAAATAAAACTCATGGCTACTAACTACCAATTGCCCACTAACCATGCTAACCTCTTAGTGATAGTTGCCTCACATGGATCCTTGGCCATCACTAATCCTTGGCTTCAAGAGACAATACAGAGCATGGCTCATAAGATTATTCTTCTACATTCAAACAACACATCCATACCTTATAACAAGTTGCAAACTACTATTAAATCATTAAAACTAGTTAGAGGTGAGCATGAAATAAAGTTAGCATTTGCAAGTTAGCAAGTTAGTGGGCTAGGTGTTAGAAATGTTAGAATGTTAGAATCCATCATCATGAGCCATCAATGGCTCTTGCAAGAGCAAGGCCTTATAGAGGCTATTAGATTCATGTGGATTATCAAGTAAGTAGTTAGAAGGTTAGTGATTAGCAGTTAGATTGCCATGAGAAGAAGAAATTAGCTAAGCATAATGTAGAAGATGGAGAAGATTACAATAGAGAAGAAAGGAGGCACCTTTACATAGATTGTCACCATCTATTACATCAATCCCTCTCTATCTCTCTCTGAATCTCTCAGCCCTACTACAAGATAAATGAAATGAAAACATAAAATAAAAGAAAAGAAGAACACCTACTCTACACTACACTAAAGATAGAAACCCTAATCTAAAATCAAAAACTCCTTCATTTTGGGTCTCTACAGGGGTTGTTATAGGCATACAGTGGTTCTAAAAGACGAGATGGGCCCCACTAAATTGCCGCGGATCCGCGGCTATTACCGCGGATCTGCGGCAAAACTAGGAAATTATTTCCCCAGTTCTGGCGAGGATCTTCCCATTGCTTTGAGGACCTTCCTGGTATATCCCAATTCTGATATTTTTTGCCCGAATATTCGTCTGACGTGCACAAAGGTCTAGATTTAATGCATCTTCTAGAAGTTCCCTTACTTGACCTCCAAGAATTACGGATTTAATTACCCTAAAATGGGTTTAATTAAGCTCTTATTACCCATTTTCCCTTAAACTCCTGTTTTATCTGCAAGAGAGACCAAAACATGGTTTAGACCGATATTTTATTCATAAATCAGTAGGGAAATGCGATATAATAATGCAGAATTATAGACTAATCATACCCCCACACTTATCTTTTGCTCGTCCCGAGCAAAACAAGAAAAGAAAAATTATACTACATATGTTATTACACTACTTTCGCAGGTGACGAGATTGCACTGAGCATGTGCAATAAGCCGTTAAATCTCTAGGTTACCTGTGGCGGCCCGATCCCGCAGGTACGGAGACGTCACTGCGACGTATATACGCAGGTTAGAAATGGGCTCACGTATATACGCTAAGCATCAGTACAGGTAAGAATCAGAGTACGGAAGCACAGTGGTAATATACATTTCAACAAAAAAGTACAAGTGCATGGTTATCACAGAAAGTGATATAATATTACAGGAATATTACATCACTGGAAATATAAAAGTACAGTACATGAAGAGATATGTAAAAGCTGAGAGGTGCTCACGAGCAGCAAGAGGGGTTTCGAGAACGAAACAGGAGAGGAACTGGAGGAAGAGCTGCGACGATGCCCAAGCTTCTGCTACATCCCGATCGTCACCGAAAGATCCACTGCATACTCTGATCTGCTCCAGTAAGGCCACCAAGGTCCGGTCTCTAGGATCTGGACATGAGAATCAAGGGTTGTCAGACGCAACCCGCGAGTACATATAATGAAGCCAGATGGCGTGCATAACAGGTACACGTGTACATGATCAAATGATGTGGTCCAACTACGCAGGTACAAGTAATAACAAATAACATAAGGGAAATAAAATGAACGGCAGTAAATCATATATATATTGATGAATCTGAAGTTGAAAACATGCATAGAAAGCAGTATGAAGAGGTACATGTGGTAAATAAGTTAAACATGTGATAAATACAAGTATGGGAAAACTAGTTGTACAAACTCAGATTATGGCTTTACGGGACTGATACGTTAAGGGGATAATGCAAACAAGGAAACCCTCATCTATATACCACATATCTCATGTCGCCATCGTCAGAGTTTATACAACTTGAGTTGCCCTAAGAGTAATAGAACTATAGTGTGTCTGGAGTATTCATCATGTGTCATAAGGTAAAGTGTCAACTCAGGGTATAACTAGAATATAAAAGTGTTGCATTTTAATTATCTAATAATAATAATCAGTACCGTTTGATATTTCAATCGCCTCCTTACCAGCGTCTCACATCACCGATAGTCCATACTAGAGCTTGCACTCTGTAGAATTTACCCGGGTCTGATATGTGAGTACCAGGACTCGAACAAAAGAGAGACCAAATATCACATGTTCGTAATATTATTACTGTTTCTTATGTTCTTTTGTTATTCTTGTCCCTTTCTCTCTGGCGTTCCACAATACCGACAGTTCACGCTGGAGCCCGCACTTCCAGTAGAACTCATCCGAACTCCGACATGCAGGTACCATTATTCGAAAAGGGGAGAGACCAAATAACACGTGCTCCAGGAGTTATCATTGTACAGGTATGTGTGTGTTAATAGGCACTGAGAATGCTTATCATGTTGGCCCAAAGGCCTATCACCCTAGTTTTGATGATGATCAACTCATGAAGTTATGTTTACTAATGATCTTGTGTTTAAATAGTGACAGATTCATTATCAAGATCTTAGTAGGTGCATAGCTCAACAAAGGATAAAATGTCAAGATTTGGAGCTAGCACGGTGTGATCCAAGGAGCTTTTGGATCAAGCTTGGACCAAGTCAAGAAGATGAGAAGCCTTCAAGTGAAGACTTCAAGAAGATGGAGACTTGTGTCTAGGTATAAGATTTTATTTTTGTTTTAGTTAAAAATTTAAAGGATAGAGTAGTTGGTGGATTGCTCAAGTATACCATGCACACACACTCTTGTTAGTTTTGTTTTACAAAAGATTTTCTAGTTTAGAAAATACTATTTTGGTTTTTGGTATTTCTCATATACATTTCTTTAAATCAAAACCAAGTTTAGAGCTTAATGTCAAAAACTTAGATATTTCATCTTATTTATGTAGTGGATCATATCCATACACACTATGTTTTAATGAGTTCAAAATATCTAGTTTTTACTTGAAGATGTTTTGAAAAAATAAAGTTTAGAAAACATGTTTTGGAAAATACAGTTTTTATCATGAGCCAAATATTTCCAAGTTACAAAAATAGTCCAATCTTTTATAACATGCCTTGATTTTGTGCAAGCATGTTTGTATATCAAAGTATATTGGTAAAACTATTTTTGTAGATTTTTAAGTATTTTATGGGATTTTATTTGAACAAAAAAGACTAACTTTTTAATCCTAGAAAATTGTTTCAGGCTTCGGATAAGTCGACTTACTACCTTTATAGTCGACTAATCCTGAAGTCGGCCGACCGGACCGGTCGACCGACGTGCACAGACGTGCACGCCTTTGTGCACTAGAGGACGACCGACCGTACGGGTCGACCGCTCCAGAGAGCTTTGCTCTCTGGAAAGTTCGGCCGACCGTACGGGTCGACCGACAGAGAGTTCGACTCTCAGTTCCAGTAGGTCGGTCGACCCAGGCGGTCGACCGTGGCTCCAACGGTCAGATTTCTGACCGTTGGCGGTCGACCGTACGGGTCGACCGGCAGTTCTGACAAAGCCCCAACAGCTAGTTTTTGACAGCCTATAAATTTGGGGGTTTGGTCATTGTTTTAAGCCAAGATTTTGGAGACTCTTAGAGCCAGTTTTTCCCATTCATTCCAGAGGTTTTTCTCCACAAAATTAGAGCCAATACTTTCAATTAAAAGGAGAGTTTATCAAGAGTGTAAAAGAGATTTTCTTGAGTTTTCACCAAAGATTCTTTCCTTGTTTTCTCACACAAACACTTGAGCATCCATTGAGCTATTCATCTTATAGGAGTGTTGTAGTGAGAGTTTTTATTGGTGATCAAAGTGTTTAGATCACCAAAGATCTTTTCTTTGTTCTTTGAGGAGACGGGCAAGTGTGCTCGTGGTTGTTTAGGGTTCGGGTGCGAACTCTTCTTATTTGAGGTGCGGCCTCGGCGAGCCGGTGGGCTTGCGGTGTGTACGGGACTAGAGAGTCCGAGGGCTTGTAGGTGTTGCGGCACCGAGGAGAGATCCATTGGGATCTTGAATAGTGGAAATCCTTCGTGTGTCGAAGGCAGGGATGTAGAGCAAGTGTGCTCGAACCTCGAAACATACCCTTGTGTTTGCGAATGCTCAATCTCTCTCTCTTTGTCTCTTTTATATCTTGCATATTTTTATTGTGCTCATCTTTATATGCTAGATATTCATTTGTGCTCATATTGATATACTTGCTTGGGTTTGTTTGCTAACACTTGTATTCAATCAAGAGAGCCAACGCGGCACCTCAACCCATTCAAGGGGAATCTAGAGGAGTTTGTCCAGAGCCCTTCACGGGGAATTCGGCAACACTCTTGTGTTATACATAGTGTTTAGTGTAAAAGTTTTAATTAGGTCATAATTGCTTTTAGCTTTCGCATTATTTGCATCATTAGGCATTAAGTGACCTTTAGATTAGCCATCACCTATTCACCCCCCCTCTAGGTGAACCTTCAATTGGTATCAGAGCCTGGTACTCTGATTTGGTCTAACAACCTAGAGTAAAAGATTCTTATTTTTAGGCTAATCACAATATTTTTGTACACACACCATGGACTTCATGTCACCACCCATGTTTGACATTGCTAACATCCATATATGGAAGGTGAAGATGTCCTTGTACCTCAAAGCCCTAGGTTATCATGTTTATCTTGCCACTACTAATAATGCATATTGTTTAGATGGTAAGAATTTTGAGGCTAATGCAAAAGCCCTTCATGCTTTAAAGTCAACCCTAGATGATGTCTATTTATCTAGAGTTTCTAACTTTGATTCGGCTTTTGTAGTTTGGAATATCCTTATCTCCCTCGGTGAAAAAGATCAATACTATGCGGGGAGCGATTCGGACGTTGGAAGCAACACTTCCAACTTGTGCTACATGGTCCAAGGGGATAACCCCCTTGAGGTAACTTCCGAATCCGAGGATGAAGATAATAACCTGTCATATGAAGAGCTTTCTACATTTTGTCAATTATTGATTGAAAAATATGACATGATTAAGAAAGATAATAAAAATTTGAAAAAGAAACTTGATTGCATGCATGTAGAACATGATACATTTAGAAGTAACATTGCATGTTTAGAAAAAGAAAATGAAGTTTTGAAAAATGAAAATGTTTCCCTTATGTCTAAATTAAATGATCTTTGTGAAGGGAACACGATTTTGAAAGATAAAATTATTTTGGTGAAAACTCAAAAGGAAATTGTTTTTCAAGGAAACAACTCTTTGAAAAAGAAAATTTTTGAAAAAGAAAAGGAAAAAGAAAAAGTTTTTAAAAGAAAGAAAAATGATTCTTTATCTCATCATGCTTTACATGCCACCACTAATGAGATAAAAGTTTTGAAAAATAAAATGGATTGTTTGAGTTCAACCTTGAACTCGTGTGCATTTAACCATACTAGATTGGAATCCTTGTTTCAAAAGAAACAAGTTCCCCATGTTCATGCACACTCACATCATGCATTTGCTTATGTTGCACAACACGATCACAAACATTCACATAAGCATACTAAGGTGTACACATGTACACATTGTGGCCGCAAAGGCCATTTAGCAAAATATTGTTATGATAGATTAGATCATTTTAATTTTGCTAAGAATAAGAATTTTTGGGTGTCTTACAACAAGACTAACCCCAAAGGACCCAAGAAAATATGGGTACCAAAACCCCCACCTTTTGCTTTTGATGTAGGTGAGGGCTCTCACAAGACGTGAGAGGATTGGTGCCTTGGTAGTGGATGCACTTGGACATGATGGACATACTTTTGGGATGCATCACTATCAAGGAGCTTTGGTGGGACAAGCACCATGTTAGGAGCTTTGGTATTGGTAACAATCTCTAAACTCCTACTTTTATGTACATGCTTTTAATTTCATATATCATATAGCATGTTCATATTTTTGTGTGCTTCATGTGGTATTTACATGCTTAGATGTAGAATGTGTCAAACTTGCATTTATACATATATGAATAGTGAACTACAATTGACTCATATATTTTGAACTTCATGCTCATTTGTATCCACTATATGCATATGTATAGACTAGTTTTGATGATTCTCTTTTATACATGTTTTGCCTATTTTAGTGATTTACTTCATGTATATGTATTTTAAATTCAAATCTAATAAATATACATGTATACCCGTGAGTCTCTTGCTTTCATGCAAATACATTTAATAGACTCTTTTATACTTGGGATATGTATGCATATTGTTAGCTTTGGATATACCATACATATACTTTGAGATTATTTGAAAGAAAAATGAAGTTTTATGTTTTGTTAAAAATGTGACTTATGATCTTTTTGAGCTTCAATGACTATTTTCATAAAAATGCTAGTTACATGATCGTTTAACACTCACACTTTTGTTAAAATCATTTTTGAGCCATATAGACCATGAGTGCTTAAATGTTTGTGTGTCTAGTTATGTTTATGAAAAACATATGATTTGATGTTATGTGAAGGATCTTTAACTAGTTATTCAAAATTAATTTAAACTAGTTATCTATTCTTCTATTAATTTACAAGATTATCCACATGATCCTTTTTTTTTCAAGATTTGATGCTTTATGATTTGAATATTAGTTTAAATGTTAGTTTTTGTCAACACTAGGATTTATACTTGTACATATCGTGGGCCACAAATAAATCTATTTATATTTGTGCTTGAATGCTTATTTGAACCCATGAAATGTGCTTGTATTGCTTGGTTTTGATGATACATACATTTTTTAAACTTGTATTCCCACTTTTTGGATTTGATTCATGATCATGTGTTTTTCATTTCATGTATATGTGTATTTTGTCAAACTTTAAGATATACATGTATACCTCTTGAGTCATTTGCCTTTAATGCAAATCTATTTATATGGACTCAATTGTGTTTAAGAGATATGTATGTATACTTATTGTGTTGTCAAAACATACATATACCTTGAAATATATATATTTTTTTTAAAAATGAATGAAAAATTTGTGATGATTTTCATGTTTTCTCATTTAAAGGAATATTGAGCTTTATTGACATTTTCATGATACCATGTTCCACAAAACACTAGTGCATTCACCTCTTTTGAAAATTTTATGGACTTCATGGATATTAGAGTGTTTTTAGTGCCATGTGATTTACTTGTGTTTCATGAAAAACATTTTTACTTTATTCCTTACTTGAAGGATTTCGTACTAGTTTTAAAACATTTTCATAATTAACTAGTGCAAATTCTTCATATGGTAGAGTATATGATAAGCTTACTCTTCAATTGGTATCATTGGATATTTTCAATTGGTATCAATATGTTTTTACAATAATGATTATTTACATTTGGTATCTTAAAAAAATTGTTTGTTTTACAAGAGCTCTGATACCTTTAAAAATTTTGTTTAAGAAAAATAAAAAAAAATGTTTTGATATATATTTTCTATATGCAAGGAGAGCTTAGCATCTCTTCTACATATAGATTCATGTTGAGTATATTATAAATTGAGGAGCTTGACAACTCTTCTTTATATGATATACGTGTGTAGGGGGAGCTTCACATCTCCTCTTATGCATTACATAATATGTGTTATGTGAATTGGGGCTTGTCATCCCTTCTTCATGTAATGCATATGTGTAGGGAAGCTAACTTAGCGTCTTCCTCTTCATGAATGTATATCGCATATAAATCTTTATTGATTGATTTGTTTAACCCCTTCTTGATCTTTTGTTTTTGACAAAAAGGGGGAGAAAATTTTGTTTGATTTGTTTTTACTTTTACCCCTTTGTTGATGATTGAGAAAAAGGGGGAGAAAGATTTTAAGGTTTATATACATGTTGAGTAATATTTATGTTTATGCATATATGTTTTGTTTGTTTTTCAATTAGGAGCAAAAGATTTGATTTGTTTTATCTCCATTTGCATGCATGTCTATGAGCTTTATTGCATATCTATTATTTATTTTGTATGCATGAGTTAAGGGGGAGCTTCTTTGAAGCTTTACTTTAATCCATGCATATATAACTTCATGAGTTTTGTCATCATCAAAAAGGGGGAGATTGTTGGCCCAAAGGCCTATCACCCTAGTTTTGATGATGATCAACTCATGAAGTTATGTTTACTAATGATCTTGTGTTTAAATAGTGACAGATTCATTATCAAGATCTTAGTAGGTGCATAGCTCAACAAAGGATAAAATGTCAAGATTTGAAGCTAGCACGGTGTGATCCAAGGAGCTTTTGGATCAAGCTTGGACCAAGTCAAGAAGATGAGAAGCCTTCAAGTGAAGACTTCAAGAAGATGGAGACTTGTGTCTAGGTATAAGATTTTGTTTTTGTTTTAGTTAAAAATGTAAAGGATAGAGTAGTTGGTGGATTGCTCAAGTATACCATGCACACACACTCTTGTTAGTTTTGTTTTACAAAAGATTTTCTAGTTTAGAAAATACTATTTTGGTTTTTGGTATTTCTCATATACATTTCTTTAAACCAAAACCAAGTTTAGAGCTTAATGTCAAAAACTTAGATATTTCATCTTATTTGTGTAGTGGATCATATCCATACACACTATGCTTTAATGAGTTCAAAATATCTAGTTTTTACTTGAAGATGTTTTGGAAAAACAAAGTTTAGAAAACATATTTTGGAAAATATAGTTTTTATCATGAGCCAAATATTTCCAAGTTACAAAAATAGTCCAATCTTTTATAACATGCCTTGATTTTGTGCAAGCATGTTTGTATATCAAAGTATATTGGTAAAACTATTTTTGTAGATTTTTAAGTATTTTATGGGATTTTATTTGAACCAAAAAGACTAACTTTTTAATCCCAGAAAATTGTTTCAGGCTTCGGATAAGTCGACTTACTACCTTTATAGTCGACTAATCCTGAAGTCGGCCGACCGGACCGGTCGACCGACGTGCACAGATGTGCACGCCTTTGTGCACTGGAGGACGGCCGACCGTACGGGTCGACCGGTCCAGAGAGCTCTGCTCTCTGGAAAGTTCGGCCGACCGTACGGGTCGACCGACAGAGAGTTCGACTCTCAGCTCCAGTAGGTCGGTCGACCCAGGCGGTCGACCGTGGCTCCAACGGTCAGATTTCTGACTGTTGGCGGTCGACCGTAAGGTCGACCGGCAGTTCTGAAAAAGCCCCAACGGCTAGTTTTTGACATCCTATAAATTTGGGGGTTTGGTCATTGTTTTAAGCCAAGATTTTGGAGACTCTTAGAGCCAGTTTTTTCCATTCATTCCAGAGTTTTTCTCCACAAAATTAGAGCCAATACTTCCAATTAAAAGGAGAGTTTATCAAGAGTGTAAAAGAGATTTTCTTGAGTTTTTCACCAAAGATTCTTTCCTTGTTTTCTCACACAAACACTTGAGCATCCATTGAGCTATTCATCTTATAGGAGTGTTGTAGTGAGAGTTTTTATTGGTGATCAAAATGTTTAGATCACCAAAGATCTTTTCTTTGTTCTTTGAGGAGACGGGCAAGTGTGCTCGTGGTTGTTTAGGGTTCGGGTGCGAACTCTTCTTGTTTGAGGTGCGGCCTCGGCGAGCCGGTGGGCTTGCGGTGTGTACGGGACTAGAGAGTCCGAGGGCTTGTAGGTGTTGCGGCACCGAGGAGAGATCCATTGGGATCTTGAATAGTGGAAATCCTTCGTGTGTCGAAGGCAGGGATGTAGAGCAAGTGTGCTCGAACCTCGAAACATACCCTTGTGTTTGCGAATGCTCAATCTCTCTCTCTTTGTCTCTTTTATATCTTGCATATTTTTATTGTGCTCATCTTTATATGCTAGATATTCATTTGTGCTCATATTGATATACTTGCTTGGGTTTATTTGCTAACACTTGTATTCAATCAAGAGAGCCAACGCGGCACCTCAACCCATTCAAGGGGAATCTAGAGGAGTTTGTCCAGAGCCCTTCACGGGGAATTCGGCAACACTCTTGTGTTATACATAGTGTTTAGTGTAAAAATTTTAATTAGGTCATAATTGCTTTTAGCTTCCGCATTATTTGCATCATTAGGCATTAAGTGACCTTTAGATTAGCCATCACCTATTCACCCCCCTCTAGGTGAACCTTCATATCATGCTAACACCAGGCGGTATAGGTAGGAGGGAGAAAGTAGCCCTTCAGATTTAAGAGGTGGCCCCCACAGATTCAATAGGTGGCCCCCACCACATGTGTGGTGTGATACTTTGCTCCATGTGGTACTCTGCTCTGAGGGTTGATACAGGAGGTAGCCCCACAGATTCAAGAAGTAGCCCCCACAGATTCAAGAGGTGGCCCCCACCACGTGTGTGGTGTGGCACTTTGCTCTGTGTGGGGAATGGATTCTAGAGGTGGCCCCCACAGATTCAAGAGGTGGCCCCCACCACGTGTATGGTGTGGCACTTTGCTCCGTGTGGCACTTAGTTCCATTCAGGACCCGCCGGACACTAGTACGATTGTGGGATACATCCTCGTCATCCCGACACCAGACATACTCTGCCGGACGCCGGAATGACTGTGCTATTAACATGAGTATGAGTATAGGAGATACAGGAGTACAGGAGTTCAGGAGTACAGGAGATACAAGAGTATCAGATGTCTGGTAATAATATAATAATCATGCATTTGCCAGGTAATACAGGTGTCAGGTATAACATGTCAAGTACCGGTGTTATATATAATGTGTCAAGTATGGCATGGCATGTACCGATGTCATATATTGAGTGTCAAGTATAGCATGACAAGTACCAGTGTCATATATCAGGGTCAGGTATAACATGGCAAGTATCGGTGTCATATTTCAGGGTCAAGTATGAAAAACACCTAGAGGGGGGGTGAATAGGTGTGAATGCTAATCTAATGATCTTTTTAAACTTTTAATTAAATGAGTGATGCAACGATCTCTCAAAACACGACTAAGAGCCGAATACCCCTTGCGAGGTTCTGAACTCCTTCCTCCCAATTCCCCTAGATATGGGTTAGAGGTGCGCAATGCAACCGTGTTGTATTGAGGTGTGATCGATCAATGCCAAGTATGATGATGAGAAATGAAGTGCACACAATGTAACACAACAAGTATAGCAAGTAAAGTAAACAAGACAAGATTGCACAAGTAGAGGGTTAGTTCTCAAGCAAATAATTCAAGACAATATAAAGCAAGAGAAATTGAAAGCAAGAATGACGCAAAGGCAATCGCAAACAAGATGATTTGTTTCGAGGTTCGAGCACACTTGCTCTAGTCCCCGCCTTCACCTCCGTGAAGGGTTTTCACTATCCACCGAGGATGCCTTTACAATTGGTCTACCGAAGACCGAGCACCGAGCTCCACCAAGTACAAAGGACCTCTACCGAAGAGGTTGCTCCACAAGAAGGAATTACAAGAACAAAGTGATCACAACTTGATCACTACACTTTTTCTCAATCTTTTACAAACACTCTCACTTCAATTTACAACTTCACTATAGAATGAGTATAGGATTTTTGGCTCTATGAAGTGTGGTGAGAAAACTTCAGTTGTAGAGTGATATAGAGAATCAAACACAACTGAAAAACAATCTTGAAAGAGTAGGAATTGAAAGCTTCAAACAATTTTTCTTTTCTCTTTTGAAAACAACAAAACTTGAGGAATTTTCTAAGTGATATGAAGGAGAGACTTCTCCTCTATTTATAGGGTTGAAAATAAGTTAAAAACATTTTCTTTTCACCTAATTCAACCTGCAAAAGCACCCCAACAACTCTCCAAAAGTCTGTTAAAACAGAAAAAGAAAACAGATTTTCAGAAAATCTCAAAGAGGAAAGAGCCGTTGCTAATTTGCAGGCTTGGCGGTCGACCGGTCCGGTCGACCGCCAGGCCAGCTGGAAGTAGCCGTTGGCTCCCGGTCGACCGGTTCGGTCGACCGACCCAAAAGGAGGAAACACAGTTTCCTTCTTCCGGTCGACCGATCCGGTCGACCGAAAATTCCCGAGAGCAGAATGCTCTCCGTCGGTCGACCGGTCCAGTCGACCGACGGACATGCACAAACAGTGCATGTCCAGGCACATCGCCGGTCGACCGGGCCGGTCGACCGATGTTGCCTGAAACTGAAAAACTGGGCTGTTTTGAGTTAGAAAAATTTTGATAAATATTTTGAAAATACATATAGCTAAGTATTATGCAGAAAATAGTTTATACACATGTTTTAAACAAGTTTTTCAGGATATAAAGCTTTGGTACATGTATATATAAACTAAGGCATAAAACTTAGAAATAACCATTTTCAATAACTATTTTCAAAACATAGGAAATACATGAAACAAGTGTGTGTGCAAATCCTAGAGCCAAATTTCCTATATTCAAACTTTAACATTCTAAACTTACAAACTTCTAAAGGACTTCAAAGCTATTCTTCAAGGTGGGCTATCTTCACTTGATCTTCTATATTGCAACTTGAGCCCAAATTGAATTGTCTTGAGTCCAAAAGCCTTGTATTTGAGTGAGAGTACTTCTAGTATGATAATAAACCTGAAACACACTTAAACAATAATTGTTATTAGTACAAATAACTAATATGTTTTGTAATCATCAAAATACACTAAACAAGGGTGATTGTAACCTTGGGCCAACAATCTCCCCCTTTTTGATGATGACAAAACATATAGGTTATTGAAACAAATAAGGGAGGAAAAGCTTGGAAAGCTCCCCCTCAAACAATGCTATGTATTTATCATGAATATGAAAAGCTATGTAAGCATACATAAAGCAAAACACAATAGTTTTTGTCAAAAACTCAAAGAAACACAAACTTTCTTTTTCTTCATGAAATGAAACTCAAATAGTATCAAACTTAGAAAGTTTAAACTTAAATACTTATTTTTCAAATATCAAAATATCAACAAACTTTCTTATTATTATTATTCTCCCCCTTTTTGTCATACATCAAAAAGGGTTAAAACACCAATAGAAAAACAAATTTTATTTTTAAGAATCTATAATACAAACATTCAACTCACCACAAATAAACGAAAATCTAGCATAATCTAAAGGTTTAGTAAAAATATCGGCAAGTTGAAAATCGGTAGAAACATATTCAATAACAATATCACCTTTCTCATAATGATCTCTAAGAAAGTGATACCTAATGTCAATGTGTTTGGTTTTACTATGTTGATTTGCATTCTTTGTCATGTGAATAGTACTAGTATTATCACAAAATATTTTAACATGATCAAAGTGTAAATCATAGTCAAGGAGAGTATGTTTCATCCAAAGAACTTGTGCACAACAAGCTCCGGCCGCAACATACTCCGCCTCGGCGGTTGATAGGGCTACCGAATTTTGCTTTTTGGAAGACCAAGATACAAGACAATTACCTAAGAATTGACATGTTCCACTTGTGCTCTTCTTATCTACCCTACAACCCGCATAGTCGGCATCCGAAAAACTCTTCATTTCAAATAATCCGGTTTTAGGATACCATAAACCCATTTCAATAGTGCCCTTAAGGTATCTAATTATGCGTTTAACCGCTATTATGTGAGATTCTTTAGGACAAGATTGAAAACGTGCACAAAGACAAACGGAAAATATAATATCCGGCCTACTAGCCGTCAAATAAAGCAAGCTACCAATCATGCTACGGTATAATTTAATGTCTACACTTTTACCTTGTTCATCCTTGTCAAGCTTTGTAGTTGTTGCCATGGGAGTTTTGCTTACTCTTGATCCTTCAAGCCCAAACCTTTTGATTAGTTCCTTTGTGTACTTGGCTTGATTGATGAAGATCCCATCCTTCCTTTGCTTGATTTGGAGTCCAAGGAAATAGTTGAGCTCCCCCATCATAGACATTTCAAATTCATCCTTCATGCATGACTCAAAAGCTTTGCAAAGAGATTCATTAGTAGAACCAAAAATAATATCATCTACATAAATTTGCACAATAAGAATGTCATTTTCTACATGTTTTGTAAACAAAGTTGTATCAATTTTACCTTTCTTAAAACCATTTGAAATCAAAAATGAAGAAAGTCTTTCATACCAAGCCCTAGGGGCTTGTTTTAAACCATAAAGAGCTTTATCTAATTTAAAAACAAAATCCGGATGTGTAGGATCAACAAACCCGGGGGGTTGTTCAACATACACCTCCTCTTCAATAAATCCATTTAGAAAAGCACTTTTAACATCCATTTGAAATAATTTGAAATCTTTATATGAGGCAAATGCTAATGTTATCCGTATGGCTTCAAGCCGTGCTACGGGTGCAAAGGTTTCTTCAAAATCGATCCCTTCGATTTGAGTGTAACCTTGGGCAACTAACCTAGCCTTGTTTCTAACTACATTACCCGATTCATCCAACTTATTCTTAAAGATCCACTTAGTACCAATTGTTGGTCTATCGTGGGGCCTAAGAACAAGGTGCCAAACTTGGTTGCGCTCAAATTGATTGAGTTCCTCTTGCATGGCTAGCAACCAATATGAATCGGCCTCGGCTTCGAGCACATTTTTGGGTTCTATGTGTGTAATAAATGCAAAGTGGCCACAATAATCTTGAATTTTAGAGCGAGTAGTTACCCCTTTTGATACTTCACCTATGACGAGGTCCTTGGGATGATGAGGATTGAATCTCAAATCCTTAGGTAGTGGTTGAGTAGGCTCCACCTCATTTGTTTGATGTTCATTTCCTTGGGCCTCTTCCACTTTGGCTTCACTTCCATCATCATCCTTTGGCTTGTCTCCCATGGTAGAAGCATCCTCCAAGGTGACTTTCTCCAAGCCTTCATGCAAAGCATCTATTTCTACAACATTCTTAACAAACTTGTTAGATTCCTCAAACTTAACATGAATAGACTCTTCAATAGTCAAAGATGATCTAATGAAAACTCTATAAGCTTTACTAGTGTTTGAGTAACCTACAAAAATAGCCTCATAAGATTTAGGATCAAATTTTCCTAAAAACTCTTTTGTGTTTAAAACAAAGCATTTGCAACCAAAAACTTTAACATAGGAAACATTAGGTTTTCTAGAAAAATACATTTCAAAAGAAGTTTTGGTAGTATTTTTACACAAGAAAACACGATTTGATATGTAGCATGATGTATTTACGGCCTCGGCCCACAAATAATGTGGTAGACCATATTCACTTAGCATTGTCCTAGCCATCTCTTGTAATGTTCTATTTTTCCGTTCAACTACTCCATTTTGTTGTGGAGTTCTAGGACAAGAAAGTTCATGCTTTATTCCATGTTCATCACAAAAAGTGGTAAATGGTTGGTTAATGAATTCACCTCCTCTATCACTTCTTATTCTCAAAATCGAAACATCTTTTTCTTTTTCAACTCTTTTCTTAAAAATTTGGAAATACGAAAATGCTTGGTTTTTATGTTCAAGAAAGAAAACCCAAGTAAATCTTGAAAAATCATCAACCAAAACATAAGCAAATCTATTCCCACTTAGACTTTTGGTTTGTGTTGGGCCAAATAGATCCATATGGATTAACTCCAAAGGACGTGATGTCATGATATCCTTAATTGACTTGAAAGAAGATTTAGTTTGTTTCCCAAATTGACATGCGTCACAAACTCGGTCCTTTTCAAAATTCAAACAAGGAATACCTTTCACCATTTCCTTTGTGTTTAACCTAGAAATGTGATCAAAAGAAATATGCCCTAATCTCCTATGCCACAACCAAGAGTCATCATCGAGGGCTTTCAAACAAGTAATATTACAAGACATATTTAACATATCAATCATATAAACATTACTTTCACGAAAACCGGAAAATACACAAACATTAGAAATTCTATCAATAACTTTACAAGCAACATTATCAAAAACAACATCAAAACCTTTATCACAAAGTTGACTAACACTCAAGAGATTATGCTTGAGGCCATCAACTAAAACTACATTTTCAATTAAAGGAGAGGTGCCAAGTTTTACATTACCAATACCGATGATTTTACCCTTGGCGTCATCTCCGAAGGTGACGGTGCCACCTTCATGATATCTTGATAGGGTTGCAAAGTTGTTGATGTCCCAAGTCATGTGCCTTGAGCAACCACTATCAAGATACCACAAACCTCTACGTCGTTGGGCTTTGGAAAGTACCTACATCATTTAAAACAATTGTTGACTTTGGTACCCAAACTTTCTTGGGTCCTTGAAAGTTAGTGTTACGAACCCAAACATTATGATGTGATGCACTTAGTCTATCATAACAAAAATTAGCTAAGTGTCCTTTCCGCCCACAATGTGAACATGAGTACACTTTTCTATACATGAAAGCATGATGTGTATGTGTAGTGTGAGCATGTTTTGGGGTTTTGCCATGTTGTTTAGGTTGTGTAGCATGAACATGAACATGAGCATGAGCATTTTTCTTTGGGGCTTGTTTCTTAGGAAACATAGCCTCAATTTTCTTCTTGTTAAATTCACAATTTTTCAAAACAACACTTAATGAGTCTAATCTTTCCTTAAGCATAGAAACTTCATTAGAATCAATTAGTGGGGTCTTACCTTTGCAAGAAATCTTATATTTTTCAAAATCATTTTTATTAGTGGCCAAGGTGGAAACCAAATCATCTTTTTCCTTTGTAAGAGTAAAAACTTGAAAACTTAAAGATTCATTTTCCTTTTTCATTTTAATATACTTTTTCTTTAAGAAATCATAGTTTTGTGACAACTCAACAAAAGCCTCTTCTAACACATCCATAGAAAGTTCATTATCATGAGAAGGGGAAGAGGTTACCTTGCTTGTGCCTTCATTAGCCATGAAGCACATGTTAGCGGTGTCTATTTCTTTCTCGGATTCGGTCTCCGAATCCCAAGTTGCCTTCATAGCCTTCTTCTTGTAAGGCTTCTTTGAAGTGGAAGGCTTTGCTTTTTCCGGACACTCCGCCACAATGTGTCCCGGTTTTTGGCAATTGAAGCATATGATCTTTCTTTCTTCTTTGCCTCCTTGCCATCTCCTTCTACCTTGGTACTTCGCCTTGTTGTACATCCTCCGGACATTCTTAACAAGGAGTGAGAGCTCCTCATCATCTTCTTCTTCATCATCTTCATCGGAGTGTGTAGCTTGACTCTTGAAGGCGATGGTCTTCTTCTTGGTAGGAGCCATGTCCTCCCTTGCTTTCCTTTCCATCTCATGGGTTTTGAGGTTCCCAATGAGACCTATGAGCTCCATCTCTTCATTGTCGTTGAGTTCCTTCAAGGTTATAGCTTTAACTTCCCATGAAGGAGGAAGAGCCCGGATGATCTTCCTTACTCTTTGATCATTGTTGATATCTTCACCTAAAGAAGAGAGTCCATTAGTAATCTTGGTAAATCTTGTAACCATATCATCTATGGTTTCATTGTCTTGCATGCTAAATGTTTCATATTGAGACCGAAGAAGGTCAATCTTAGCCTTCTTTACTTGTGAGGTCCCCTCATGAGTGACTATCAAGTGTGACCAAATCTCAAATGCGGATTTGCAATGTATAACCCTAGCTATGTCATCATCATTTAGGGCTTGAAGAAGTGCATAGTGAGCTTTGGCATTGGCATCGAATTCCTTAGTCTCTATTTCGGACCAAGTGGATTCGTCACCGGGGGGTACACTAAAGGACTTAGTCACGGCCTTTGCAACTCGGCTACCTAGAGATTGCAAAAACACGGTCATCTTAACTTTCCATATGGGAAAGTTAAGTCCATCAAACTTAGGAGGGGTTTTAATTCCATCGGCCATTTTTATTATATGAATATGAATGAAATGATTAGCAAATTAGGATCTTCTCTAAGGTGGTTAAACCAAATCCTAGAGTCCAAGCTCTGATACAAATTGAAAAACACCTAGAGGGGGGGTGAATAGGTGTGAATGCTAATCTAATGATCTTTTTAAACTTTTAATTAAATGAGTGATGCAACGATCTCTCAAAACACGACTAAGAGCCGAATACCCCTTGCGAGGTTCTGAACTCCTTCCTCCCAATTCCCCTAGATATGGGTTAGAGGTGCGCAATGCAACCGTGTTGTATTGAGGTGTGATCGATCAATGCCAAGTATGATGATGAGAAATGAAGTGCACACAATGTAACACAACAAGTATAGCAAGTAAAGTAAACAAGACAAGATTGCACAAGTAGAGGGTTAGTTCTCAAGCAAATAATTCAAGACAATATAAAACAAGAGAAATTGAAAGCAAGAATGACGCAAAGGCAATCGCAAACAAGATGATTTGTTTCGAGGTTCGAGCACACTTGCTCTAGTCCCCGCCTTCACCTCCGTGAAGGGTTTCCACTATCCACCGAGGATGCCTTTACAATTGGTCTACCGAAGACCGAGCACCGAGCTCCACCAAGTACAAAGGACCTCTACCGAAGAGGTTGCTCCACAAGAAGGAATTACAAGAATAAAGTGATCACAACTTGATCACTACACTTTTTCTCAATCTTTTACAAACACTCTCACTTCAATTTACAACTTCACTATAGAATGAGTATAGGATTTTTGGCTCTATGAAGTGTGGTGAGAAAACTTCAGTTGTAGAGTGATATAGAGAATCAAACACAACTGAAAAACAATCTTGAAAGAGTAGGAATTGAAAGCTTCAAACAATTTTTCTTTTCTCTTTTGAAAACAACAAAACTTGAGGAATTTTCTAAGTGATATGAAGGAGAGACTTCTCCTCTATTTATAGGGTTGAAAATAAGTTAAAAACATTTTCTTTTCACCTAATTCAACCTGCAAAAGCACCCCAACAACTCTCCAAAAGTCTGTTAAAACAGAAAAAGAAAACAGATTTTCAGAAAATCCCAAAGAGGAAAGAGCCGTTGCTAATTTGCAGGCTTGGCGGTCGACCGGTCCGGTCGACCGCCAGGCCAGCTGGAAGTAGCCGTTGGCTCCCGGTCGACCGGTTCGGTCGACCGACCCAAAAGGAGGAAACACAGTTTCCTTCTTCCGGTCGACCGATCCGGTCGACCGAAAATTCCCGAGAGCAGAATGCTCTCCGTCGGTCGACCGGTCCGGTCGACCGACGGACATGCACAAACAGTGCATGTCCAGGCACATCGCCGGTCGACCGGGCCGGTCGACCGATGTTGCCTGAAACTGAAAAACTGGGCTGTTTTGAGTTAGAAAAATTTTGATAAATATTTTGAAAATACATATAGCTAAGTATTATGCAGAAAATAGTTTATACACATGTTTTAAACAAGTTTTTCAGGATATAAAGCTTTGGTACATGTATATATAAACTAAGGCATAAAACTTAGAAATAACCATTTTCAATAACTATTTTCAAAACATAGGAAATACATGAAACAAGTGTGTGTGCAAATCCTAGAGCCAAATTTCCTATATTCAAACTTTAACATTCTAAACTTACAAACTTCTAAAGGACTTCAAAGCTATTCTTCAAGGTGGGCTATCTTCACTTGATCTTCTATATTGCAACTTGAGCCCAAATTGAATTGTCTTGAGTCCAAAAGCCTTGTATTTGAGTGAGAGTACTTCTAGTATGATAATAAACCTGAAACACACTTAAACAACAATTGTTATTAGTACAAATAACTAATATGTTTTATAATCATCAAAATACACTAAACAAGGGTGATTGTAACCTTGGGCCAACAAAGTATAGCATGGCAAGTATCGGGGTCTGATATCAAGTGTCAAGTATAGCATGGCAAGTACCGGTGTCGGGTATCATGTGTCAAATATAGCATGGCAAGTACCGGTGTCATTTATCAAGTGTTAAGTATAGCATGGCAAATATTAGTGTCAGATATCATGTAATAAGTGTAGCATGGCAAGTACCGGTGTCAGGTGTCATGTGTCAAATATAGCATGGCAAATACCAGTGTCAGATATCATGGGTCAAATATAGCATGGCAAGTACCGATGTCAGGAATCATGGGTCAAATATAGCATGGCAAGTACAGGTGTATACATGTCAGGGTCAGATAACTAATATGTCGGTGAGAGTCACAAAATCAAATATCAGGTATCAAAATGTCACAGAATAAGGTACAGGAGAACGGCATAAACATTTCAAACTCTTCACAATTATTTTTATAATAATAATAAATTTATCTTTTATTTAGCAATGCAAAGCCGAATAAAGCGGGAGCAGATCTTGACATACCAGGTATAATAGCGGTTCGACAAAACATAACAATGGCCGGAAGCTATCTAAAAAGCATGATAATCATTTATATAACACATACTAACTTGCGTAAAGAGACATTATATATTAAAAGCAAGATAATAATTATTAAATATGAAATGATGGTAATAAAGAAAGAAATGTCAAAGAAATGTACTCACCTAAAACCGGGATGAAATACCTGTTAATATTCGAGAAATCCGTGAACCCGTGCGAGCAAGCCACTAGCCCATAAATATATATTAAAATATATAAATATAAATATATATATAAATATTAGAGAGGGAATGAGAGAGGAGAAAGAGAGGAAAGTGAAATTTGTAGGAAGGAAAGAGAGAGAGAAAGTAGGAGAGAAAGAGTATAGGGTATTTTTAGAAAAGGATTTAGGAATTTAAATGGGAAGGGGTATGGTTGTAAATATAGGGGAGTAATTTGAGGTTGAGATAGAGGGTATTTTAGGGATGTGATAAAAATTGGTATATTTGGAAAAAATAATAGAAAGAAATGTTGGCCCAAAGGCCTTCCACTCTAGTTTTGATGATGACTCATTCATGTAGTTATGTTTACTAATAATCTTGTGATTCTAAGTTTCAGATCATTAGCAAGATATTAGTTGATGATTAGCTTCAACATGAAGTGTTTGGAAGCTTATCATGGTGATTCCGGTGCCAAAGCTTAAAGATCATACCTTTGCACTCGGTGGATTGCGTTTGGGAGCAAGTCTACTTGAAGATGGAGATCATCAAGAAGACTTAGGTATCCTAGTTTAGATAGTGTGTTTAGATCCATTTGTAAAGATTAGAATAGTATGATATGCTCAAGTTCACAATACACACACATAAATTCAATATGTTTGGTTTTTGATTGAATCGGTTTTGGATTTCAAGGCTTGACACCCTTCTATAGTTATTATCATAACTTTTTATTTTTATATTCAAATAATATGATTTAACTTGCATTTCAAAGATAACTTTCAGATCTAAATTTCTTATTTATAACCATTTTCTGATTCTAATTTTAAAGTTGTCAAATATTTGGTTGAAATCTGTTCTTGTTCTGAAAACAGTTTACAGTTTCTGTTTTGATACCTTTTAGTATTTTATTGATAACTTTCAATTCTGAAAAGATATTGATTTGATTTAAGTTGCATTAGAAAGAAGACTTCAATATCTACAACGTCATCCTATATACTTATTCCCAAATTCGAACGTTTTAAGCTCGAACAATGTGTTCCAATCTGACCCATTTTGCTGCCTGCCAGGCTGGGCCGGTCGACATGGACGGTCGACCGGGACAAGCGGCCAGTCGACCGGCCGGTCGACCGGACGTGCACAAAACCGTGCACGTCGGCTGTTTCTGTAGACGGTCGACCGTGCGGTCGACCGACTGTGACCAGATTGGTCTCTGTTTGTTTGGGTCGACCGCCAGGTCGACCGGCAGCTGTCAACGGTCATATTTTGACCGTTTGACGGTCGACCGGGCGGTCGACCGCCAGGCCTGTCAGGCTGACACGTCAGCCTAACGGCTAGTTTTGAATTTGGCCTATATAAACCCCATTGTTTGGAGTTTCTCCTTAAGATTTTTATGTCAAAATTTCCTGACCTTTACTAGTGTTTTAACAGTGTTTTTAAAAGAGTTTTTTGTGCAAAAAGGATTCATTCATCTTGTTTTAGGTTTTTGGAAAAATCAAAGAAAATAGGATTTGGGATATTTGTATTGGTTTCCATTCTATATCTTTTATAAGAATTTTTTTCCCAAGTATTTTCTTTGTGTTCTTGTTTTCCAAAACACCTAATTTTTCACACTTGAGCCATATCTTCTATCGTAAACTATTAGATCTTGTTTTTGTGGAAAAAGAGAAAAGAGAGAGTTTTGAGGTTGTTGTTGTGGCCTCTAAATTGTAAACCCTCCTTACTTTGTGAATCCCTCTTCGGTAGAGGTGATCGGAGTGGTATTGGTTTGGATCCCTCTTTGGTAGAGGCGATTGTGTTGTAAACCTCTTCGGTAGAGGTAGTGGTGTTTGTTGTTGGCTACGGGCCGTATCCCTCTTCGGTAGAGGTGGATTGTGGTTGTATTGCCTTGGTGGCATTGTAAGGTTGAGAGAGGAGTTTGGTACTCCTATAGTGGATTGGGAAATCCTACACGGTGGTATAGGCGGGGATGTAGAGCAAGGTGCTCGAACCTCGAAACATATAGTTGTGTTTGCGTTTGCTCCACTTGTCTCTTTAACTCTCTCTCTCACTTTATATTTGTGCATAGCATCATTCTTATTGCCATAGCATATTATATACATTGCTTGTGTTGCCATTGCATGATTCATATTGCTATATCCTTGATTGCTTGGCTTGATTGTGTGTGCACATTGCTTGGATTGCTTGTGTGTGTGTGCCTAACTTATACTCATCCAACAAGAGCTTCACATAGCGCCTCAACCCATTTCAAGGGGAATCAAGAGGAGTTAGTCTAGAGCCCTTCACGGGGAATTCGGCTACACTTGTTGATTGTACTAAGTGTGTTGCAAGATTTGCATTAGCTTCCGCATTTAGCGCACATAGTTTTGCATTTAGTTCTAGATTAGCACTTACACCTATTCACCCCCCCTCTAGGTGTTTTTCAAGAAAGAGGGAAAGAAAAGAAAGAAAGAAGGAAAGAAAAGAAAGAAAATGGAAATGAGGGGCCCACCGCCGGCGGCCACCGGGGAGCGCGCACGGCCTAGGGCCGGGAGAGAAGATGGGAGGTGTTGGTGTTTTATTGTTGTTGTTGGAGTTGTTGTTTGTATTGTTGAAGGAGATGGAGGTGGTTGATGGTGGAGGTGGTTATGGTGGTTGTGGTGGTTGTTGGAGGTAGTGGGGAGTTAGAGGAGGAGGAGGAGGTGATGATGGGGTGGTTGGAGTGGTAGAATTAGTGGAGGTTGTGGTGAATATTAGAGGAGGAAGGGAGGTGGTGGTGATGGGTTTTAGTTAAATTGGAGGTGGTGGGTGGTTGATGGAGGTTGAAGGAGGTGGTGGAGTGGAGAGGAGGTGTGGGGGAGTGGATGGCTGGCAGCTAGGGGTGCGACGGCGGTGGTGGTGATGGTGGATGCGGCGGTGGTGATGGTGGAAAGTTGGTGGGTTTATTTTGGTTGAAGTATTGGAGGAAAATGAAAATAGAAAGGAAGGTGAAGGGATGGTTTTTAATGGAGAGAAGTGGGAGAGATGAGTAGGGATAGGGAGGAGAGATGGGCTGCTGTTACAGCCCATAGGTGGCTGCGGCTGCTGGAACAGGCGGCGGGTGCAGGGAGCAAGGAAGCAGGGGAGGAAGTCAAAACAAAAAAAGAAAAAAAAGAAAAAGAAAGGAAAAGGAAAAAATAATGAAAAAGAAAAGAAAATAGTAAAATAAATTTATTATTAAATAGTTAGTTAATTAAATATCTGGGAGTATAAAGTAGGGGAGTAGAGAAGGAAAAAAGCATGAAAAGATAGGGTCGGTAAATAATATTATTATTTTAATAGGGCGAAAATTCGACTGTTTCAGAAACATTTCAAAAAATTCTCAAAATAGAAAATATTATTTTAAGATATTTGGTGAAATCAAATTCGAGAAATTCAATATAATTTTCAAATTAAAAATCCTGAAATCTTTCGGCGATACCGGCCGACACCAGAACAGTCAAATTTTGATAAATTTAGAAAAATCTCAAAAAATATATTTAGATAGAAAATGAAATTTTAAAAAGTAACGTGAAAGCTATTTTTAAAAATTCAATCCCATTTGAAAACAAAAAATTCGGGAATCAGTCAGCGATGCCGACTGACACTGGTTTTAGAGATTTTGTAAAATAATTCTGAAACATTTCAAAAAATCAGGAAAAATCTAAAATATTAGAAAATAGTGTCTGAAACTGAAATCAGTCAAATTGGACTACCAGAAAGGTCAAATCAGGCAGTATGTCAGTATTGGGTTCCCAGGGCTGACTCTAAGACTGAGAATCCAGATCCGATACACAATAATATGAGAAAATCAGAACTTAAAATAAATACTGGAAGAAAATTGTAATAATACGGTAAAAAAAGTCAGGACATGTATCTGGGTACGTATCTCAGGAATGGAGTGCTACAATCTACCCACCTAACAAAAATTTCGTCCTTGAAATCTCTATAAGGAGGGAGATGAACATGGGAGAAATTACAGTCAATGATGATAATATGATAAGTTGAAAAGGATAAGGGAGATTACTAATAGGACACAAAATATCTGTTGATCAAAGGAATGATGAGAAGAAGCTGAAATGATAGAAGGGTCTCAAGATCCAAGGAAAAGATTGCGAGGAAGTAAATGATAACACCGTACTTGCGATTGGAATCTATATTCAAGACTCATGCTCTTCAGCTGCAGATTAATACATCATTAATCTGCCAACTGGTTGTACTAAGGATGTTAGAACCTAGGCTCTAATACCACCCTGTGGCGCCCCGATCCTGCGGGTACGGAGACGTCTCTGCGACGTATATATGCAGGTCAGAAATGGCCTCACGTATATATGTTAAGCATCATTACAGACAAGAATCTAAGTGCGGAAGCACAATGATAATATACATTCCAACAAAAAAGTACAAGTACATGGTTATCACAGAAAATGATATAATATTATAGGAATATTACATCACAAGAAAATACAAAAGTACAATACATAAAGAGATATACAAAAGCTGAGAGGTGCTCACGAGCAGTAAGAGGGGTCTCAAAAACCAAACAGGAGAGGAACTGGGAGGAAGAGCTGAGACGATGCCCTAGCTTCTGCTGCGTCCCGATCATCACGGAAGGATCCGCTGCGCACTCTGATCTGCTCCTGTAAGGCCACCAAGGTCCGGTCTCTAGGATCTGGACATGAGAATTTAGGATTGTCAGATGCAACCCTGCGAGTACATATAATGAAGCCAGATGGCATGCATAACAGGTACTCGTGTACATGATCAAGTGATGTGGTCCAACTACGCAAGTACAAGTAATAACAAATAACATAAGGGAAATAAAAGGAATGACAGTAAATCATATATATATCGATGAATATGAAGCTGAAAACATGCATAGAAAGTAGTATGAAGAGCATAGGCACATGCGGTAAATAAGTTAAATATGTGATAAATACAAGTATGGGCAAAACTAGTTGTACAAACTCAGATTATGGATTCACGGGACTGATACGTCAAGGGGATAATCTAAACAAGAAAACCCTCATCTATATACCACATATCTCATGTCGCCATCGTCAGAGTTTATATAACTTGAGTTGCCCTAAGAGTAACAGAACTATAGTGTGTTTGGAGTATTCATCATGTGTCATAAGGTAAAGTGTCAACTCAGGGTATAACTGGAATACAAAAGTGTTGTATTTTAATTATCCAATAATAATAATCAGTACCGTTTGATATTTCAATCGCCTCCCTACCAGTGCCTCACATCACCGATAGTCCATACTAGAGCTCACACTCTGTAGAACTTACCCAGGTCTGATAAGTGAGTATCAGGACCCGAACAAAGGAGAGAACAAATATCACACATTCCTAATATTATTATGTTTCTTATGTTCTTATGTTATTCTAGTCCCTTTCCCACCGGCGTCCTGCAACACCGACAGTTTACGCTGGAGCCCGCACTTTCAGTAGAACTCATCCGAACTTCGATATACAGGTACTATTATTTGAATAGGACAAAGACCAAATAATACGTGCTCCAGGAGTTATCATTGTACAGGTGTCTGTTAATAGGCACTGAGAATGCTTATCATGCTAACACCAGGCGGTACAGGCAGGAGGGAGAAAGCAGCCTTTCCGATTCAAGAGGTGGCCCCCACAGATTCAAGAGGTAACCCCCACAGATTCAAGAGGTGGCCCCCACCACGTGTGGTGGTGTGACACTTTGCTCCATGTGGCACTTTGCTCTGAGGGCTGATACAGGAGGTTGTTGGGTCCCGCTCTTATACCAAATGTAGGATCTATAATTAAATCAACACAACACTTGACAAGAAGGATTAATTGTTAAGCAAATAAGTAAACTTGCAAGTAAAGAAAACAAATCTCAGAAAATGCAAACGCAAACAAAGAGATTTATCCTGGTTCGGTCCTTGTGACCTACATCCAGTCCCCAAGCCACCCGCTTGAGATTTTCCTTTATCCTTGATCTTGCCACCCAAAATCAATACAACATGTACACCACTTGTTGAATCCCCTTCTCCAAATGTGTACACCTTCTCTTCCACCAAGAGAACACCTTCTACCTTGTACAACTTGCCTCTTCAACCAAGAAGCCTCCCGTGTACAATCACTTTGAGAATTTACAATGATTTTCCTATAGCCTTGGTACAGATGTGTATGTGGACAAGGTACTGTATAGGAAAGGTTAACTTCAGAGACTTCACTAATGGGAATGTCTTTTGGTGAAGAATAGAAGTTAGGAATTCAGTTTTTGGTTTTCTGGAAATCTGGCTTTGGAAAAACTGAATGAAAACACTTGTAAATCTTTAACCTTTGGCCTTAGGAATAACTTCCCTTTTATAGCTGTAGACTAGAGTCAGTTAGGGTAGTTATAGGACCAATTCAAATGATATGGACGTTGGAAAACGTTGCAAAAGGTTCAGATAAGAGAAACTGTCCAACAGTCAGAACTGCCTATTAGTCGACTTGCCCATAGAGTTAGTCGACTAACCTAGGCAAAATTCCTTCTATTAGTCGACTAGATTTAGCTAGTAGTCGACTAGAAAATGTCTGTTGGCAGAACAAGTTTCTGGATAACTACCTCAAGTCGACTGCAACTGCTTTATCGTCGACTGAGTCAAGGGATTAGTCGACTAGGGGTTTTCTATAAGTCGACTAGAAAACTGGATTAGTCGACTTGGTTACTGTTTGGTCGACTAATTGGACAAACAGAGAGTTGGTCTGTTTCAGGATACAAAACTTAGTCGACTTGGACTTTGGATAAGTCGACTAGAGTGTCTATTAGTCGACTATATTGGGACATCAAGTCAACTAACAGGATACTAAAGTGTTGGTTTGTATCAAGGCTTTTACATGCTATATCTTCTTTACAAACAACAACATCTCAACCCTCTTTGGCACAACTTGATCATGTCGGACTCTTGATCGTCATGTGTAGAGCTCCAAATGAATTTGATCGTCACGAACGTCTTCATCGAAATAGATTCCAACAGAGGTAGCCCCACAGATTCAAGAGGTGGCCCCCACAGATTCAAGACGTGGCCCCCCACGTGTGTGGTTTGGCATTTTGCTCTATGTGGCACTTTGCTCTGTGTGGGGAATGGATTCTAGAGGTGGCCCCCACAGATTCAAGTGGTGGCCCCTACCACGTGTATGGTGTGGCACTTTGCTCCGTGTGGCACTTAGTTCCATTCAGGACCTGCCGGACGCTAGCACGATTGTAGGATACATCCTCGTCATCCCGACACCAGGCATGCTCTGTCGGACGCCGGAGTGACTGTGCTATTAACATGAGTATGAGTACAAGAGATACAGGAGTACAGGAGTTCAGGAGTACAGGAGATACGAGAGTACCAGATGTCTGGTAATAATATAATAATCATGCATATGCCTGGTAATACAGGTGTCAGGTGTCAAGTATAACATGTTAAGTATCAGTATTATATATCATGTGTCAAGTATGGCGTGGCAAGTACCGGTGCCATATATCAAGTGTTAAGTATAGCATGGCAAGTACCGGTGTCATATATCAGGGTCAGGTATAGCATGGCAAGTACCGGTGTCATATATCAGGGTCAGGTATAGAATGGCAAGTACCAGTGTCATATATCAGGCTCAGGTATAGCATGGCAAGTATCAGGGTCAGATATCAAGTGTCAAGTATAGCATGGTAAATACCGGTGTCGGGTATCATGTGTCAAATATAGCATGACAAGTACCAGTGTCATTTATCAAGTGTTAAGTATAGCATAGCAAATACCGGTGTCAGATATCATGTAATAAGTGCTGCATGGCAAGTACCGGTGTCATCTATCATGTGTCAAATATAGCATGGCAAATACCAGTGTCAGATATCATGGGTCAAATATAACATGGCAAGTACCGATGTTAGGAATCATGAGTCAAATATAGCATGGCAAGTACAGGTGTATACATGTCAGGGTCAGGTAACTAATATTTCGGTGAGAGTCACAACATCAAATATCAGGTATCAACAGGTCACATAACAAGGTACAGGAGAACGGCATAAACACATCAAACTCTTCACAATTATTTTTATAATAATAATAAATTTATCTTTTAATTAGCTATGCAAAGTCGAGTAAAGCGGGAGCAGATCTAGACATACCAGGTATAATACTAGTTCGACAAAGTATAATAATGGCCGGAAGCTATCTATAAAGCATGATAATCATTTATATAACACATACTAACTTGCATAAAGAGACATCATATATTAAAAGCAAGATAATAATTATTAAATATGAAACGATGGTAATAAAGCAAGAAATGTCAAAGAAATGTACTCGCCTGAAATCGGGATGAAATACCGATTAATATCTAAGAAATCCGCAAACCCGTGCGAGCAAGCCACTAGCCCATAAATATATATTAAAATATATAAATATAAATATATATATAAATATTATAGAGGAAATGAGAGAGGAGAGAGAAGTTATAGGAAGGAGAGAGAGAGTATAGGGTAATTTAGAAAAGGATTTAGGAATTTAAATGGGAAGGGGTATGGTTGTAAATATAGGGGAGTAATTTGAGGTTGAGGTAGAGGGTATTTTAGGGATGTGAGAGAAAGTGGTATATTTGGAAAAATAGAAAGAAAGAAAGAAAGGAAAGAAAAGAGAAGAAAGAAAGAAGAAAGAAAGAAAATAGAAATGGGGGGTGCCCACCGTCGGCGGCCTGGCGACGGCGGCGCCGCCGGGGAACGGGCGCGGCCTAGGGCCGGGGAGGAGATGGGAGGTGTTGGTGTTTTATTGTTGTGTTGGAGTTGTTGTTTGTATTGTTGAAGAAGATGGAGGTGGTTGATGGTGGAGGTGGTTATGGTGGTTGTGGTGATTATTGGAGGTAGTGGGGAGTTAGGGGAGGAGGAGGAGGTGATGATGGGTTGGTTGGAGTGGTAGAATTGGTGGAGATTGTGGTGAATTTTGGAGGAGGAAGGGAGCTGATGGTGATGGGTTTTGGTTAAATTGGAGGTGGTGGGTAGTTGATGGAGGTTGAAGGAGGTGGTGGAGTGGAGAGGGGGTGTGGAAGGAGTGGATGGCTAGCGGCTAGGGGTGCGCGGCGGTGGTGATGATGGTGGATGCGGCAGTGGTGATGGTGGGAAGTTGGTGGGTTTTTTTTGGTTGAAGTATTGGAGGAAAATGAAAATAGAAAGGAAGGTGAATGGATGTTTTTAATGGAGAGAAGTAGGGGGAGATGAGTAGGGATACGGAGGAGAGATGGGCTGCTGTTGCAGCCCATAGGTGGCTGAGGCTGCGGGAGTAGGCGGCGGGTGCAGGGAGTAGGGGAGCAGGGGAGGAAGTCAAAGGAAAAGAAAGAAAAAGAAAGAAAAAGAAAGGAAAAGGAAAAAATAACGAAAAAGAAAAGAAAATAGTAAAATAAATTTATTATTAAATAAGTAATTAATTAAAATATCTAAGAGTATAAAGTAGGGGAGTAGAGAAGGAATAAGCATGAAAAGATAGGGTCGGTAAATAATATAATTATTTTAATAGGGCGAAAATTTGAGTGTTTTCAGAAACGTTCCGAAAAATTCTCACAAATAGAAAATATTATTTTAAGATACTCAGTTAAATCATATTCGAGAAATTTAATGTAGTTTTCAAATTAAAAATCTTGAAATCTTTCAGCGATACTAGCCAACACCAGAATCGGTCAAATTTTAATAAATTTAGAAAAATACAAAAAAGTACCGGTGCCATGTATCAAGTGTTAAGTATAGCATGGCAAGTACCGGTGTCATATATCAGGATCAGGTATAGCATGGCAAGTACCGGTGTCATTTATTAGGGTCAGGTATAGAATGACAAGTACCAGTGTCATATATCAGGGTCAGGTACAGCATGGCAAGTATCAGGGTCAGATATCAAGTGTCAAGTATAGCATGGCCTGCACCGGTTTCTGGTATCATGTGTCAAATATAGCATGGCAAGTACCAGTATCATTTATTAAATGTTTAAGTATAGCATGGCAAATACCAGTGTCAGATATCATGTAATAAGTGTAGCATGGCAAGTACTGGTGTCAGGTACACGTGTCAAATATAGCATGGCAAATATCAGTGTCAGATATCATGGGTCAAATATAGCATGACAAGTACCGATGTCAGGAATCATGGGTGAAATATAGCATGGCAAGTACAGGTGTATACATGTCAGGGTCAGGTAACTAATATGTCGGTGAGAGTCACAACATCAAATATCAGGTGTCAACGGTCACATAACAAGGTACAGGAGAACGGCATAAACATTTCAAACTCTTCACAATTATTTTTATAATAATAATAAATTTATCTTTTAATTAGCTATGCAAAGCTGAGTAAAGCAGGAGCAGATCTAGACATACCAGGTATAATACCGGTTCGACAAAGTATAATAATAGCCGGAAGCTATCTATAAAGCATATAATTATTTATATCACATACTAACTTGCATAAAGAGACATCATATATTAAAAGCAAGATAATAATTATTAAATATGAAACGATGATAATAAAGCAAGAAATGTCAAAGAAATGTGCTCGCCTGAAACCGAGATGAAATACCGGTTAATATCCGAGAAATCCGCGAACCTATGCGAGCAAGCCACTAGCCCATAAATATATATTAAAATATATAAATATAAATATATATATATAAATATTAGAGAGGGTATGAGAGAGGAGAGAGAGAGGAGAGAGAAAGTTGTAGGAAGGAGAGAGAGTAGGAGAGAGAGTATAGGGTATTTTTAGAAAAGGATTTAAGAATTTAAATGGGGAGGGGTATGGTTGTAAATATAGGGGAGTAATTTGAGGTTGAGGTAGAGGGTATTTTAGGGATGTGAGAAAAAGTGGTATATGTGAAAAGAATAAAAGAAAGAAAGAAGGAAAGAAAGAAAGAAAGAAAGAAGAAAGAAAGAAAATGGAAATGGGGGGTACCCACCGCCGGCGGCCGGGCGGCGGCGCCGGGGAGCGCGCGTGGCCTAGGGCCTGGAAAGGAGATGGGAGGTGTTGGTGTTTTATGTTGTTGTTGGAGTTGTTGTTTGTATTGTTGAAGGAGATGGAGGTGGTTTGGTGGTTGTTGGAGGTAGTTGAGAGTTAGAAGAGAAGGAGGAGGTGATGATGGGGTGGTTGGAGTGGTGGAATTGGTGGAGGTTGTGGTGAATTTTGGAGGAGGAAGGGAGGTGGTGGTGATGTGATTTGGTTAAATTGGAGGTGGTGGGTGGTTGATGGAGGTTGAAGAAGGTGGTGGAGTAGAGAGGGGGTGTAAAGGAGTGGATGGCCAGCGGCTAGGAGTGCGACGGCAGTGGTGGTGATGGTGGATGCGGCGGTGGTGATGGTGGGAGTTGGTGGGTTTTTTTTGGTTGAAGTATTGGAGGAAAATGAAAATAGAAAGAAAGGTGAAAGGATGGTTTTTAATGGAGAGAAGTAGGGGGAGATGAGTAGGGATAGGGAGGAGAGATGGGCTATTGTTGCAGCCCATAGGCGGCTATAGTTGTAGGAGCAGGCGGCAGGTGCAGGGAGCAGGGGAGCAGGGGAGGAAGTCAATGGAAAAGAAAGAAAAAGAAAGAAAAAGAAAGGAAAAGGAAAAAATAATGAAAAGAAAAGAAAATAGTAAAATAAATTTATTATTAAATAAATAATTAATTAAAATATCTGACAGTATTAAGTAGGGGAGTAGAGAAGGAAAAAGCATGAAAAGATAGGGTCGGTAAATAATATTATTATTTTAATAGGGCGAAAATTTGACTGTTTCAGAAACGTTCCGAAAAATTCTCAAAAATAGAAAATATTATTTTAAGATACTTGGTGAAATAGAATTTGAGAAATTCAATGTAGTTTTCAAATTAAAAATCTTGAAATCTTCTGGCGATACCGGCCGACACCAGAATCGGTCAAATTTTGATAAATTTAGAAAAATCCCAAAAAATATATTTAGAAAGAAAATGAAATTCTAAGAAGTAACATGAAAGTTATTTTTGAAAATTCAATACCGTTTGAAAACAAAAAAAAATCGGGAATCAGTCAGCGATGCCGACCAACACCGGTTTCGGAGATTTTGTATAATAATTCTGAAAATTTTAAAAAAACATGAAAAATCTAAAATATTAAAAAATAGTGTCTAAAACTAAAATCGGTCAAATTAGACTATCAGAATGGTCAAATCGGGCGGTATGCCAGTATCGGGTTCCCGTCCGGATCAGGGCTGACTCTAAGACTGAGAATTCAGACCTGATACACAATAACATGAGAAATCACAACTTAAAAATAAATACTGAAAGAAAATTATAATAATACAGTCAAAAAAGTCGAGACACATATCTGGGTACGTATCTCGAGAACGCGGTGCTACATTACCCCTAGAGGAGGAGTTTTGTCTCCTGAGGGTTTTCAGCGGATTGCACCCACAAAATTCATAAAGAAAGAAGATAAATTTTAGTATTTTGAAAACACATTTTGAAAGAGATACAAGTTTACGAAATATTTTTGCAAAAATATAAGCGATCTAAGATCATAAGTCCACCAAAAATTATTCTTCCTTAAGCTTCGTCTCTATGCAAGATCTTGTCTTAAATTAAGGTAAGAATTCAAAATTAGATTGAATATTTTATCCTTCATAAAACCTAGATAATATGCACTTTGTGATAGTGAAGATTTCTGGGATTTCAACTCCAACCAACAAACATATATATATATATAGGAAAATTTTTAAATGAGAAACTTTCTCAAATAAGTTTTGTGAGAAATCATATAAGGGAGATTTTATGGATGATCTGAACCGTTCATCTTGATCTACATACTTTAATTAGACTACAAATAAAAAATCACGCGATTCCATGTCTTTTTACCCATGCATCAAGGGACATCTTTATTCTACGGCGAATATAACATATGTTTTGTAATCACTTATTGCATGGGCAAAAAAACTTGAACTCACGTGATTTTTTATTGGTAATCTAAATAAAGTATATACATCAAGATGAACGGTTCGGATCATCCACATGATCGCCCTTATATGGTTTTCTCACGATTTTCGTGTGAGAAAGTTTCTCACACGAAGACCTCTATATATATATATTTTTCTTTTTCTTTCTTTTTTTTTTCCTTCCTTAGTTTCATTAGGCTTTCTAGTTCACCCATGTAGTGAGCCTTTAACCGATGACTCCTGAACCTGACGGCCCTAGGGCACCAGATGAGAAAACATCCCTAGGGTTTAAGGACT